>KE759345.1:165171-182427 GCA_000465285.1 Eidolon helvum
TAGAGGACAGAGACCATCATCTGTTCTTGTAACCCAGGCAACAAGCACAGGAGCTGGCACTAGGGCTGGCTCTATTTGGCACACAATAGAGGCTTAATAAATGAATGCTGAACTGATTGGCTGAATACCTCAAGGCTTGGAAAATCAACGACCACATCAAAGATTCTAACTACAGACTCTGTTCTATAGCTACACATCAGAGCAAGAGCTCACCATTCCAACATTATCACATTAATTATGATGATACAGATAATGATAACAATGATAGCTTCTTACATATGAATATCACTTTATAATTTCAAAGCACTTTTCAATCTGTTATCTCATTTGTATATCACAATGGTCTTTGAAGCAGGCAGGGCCAGGTATGTTCCTGTTCAGGTTATCAACGAGGAATGTGATGATCAGAGAGGCTAAATAAGTTTTCCAAGCCATTCAACTATTAAGTGGTAGAATTAAGACCAAAATCAGGTCTTCAGCTTGCCAAACCGGAGCTTAGCTGTGAATGCTTAAACCAAATGACTAAAATATTGTGATGATAATAATAAATAAAACCCAAGCCCTCCAAAATGGAGAAATGAAAAGAAACAGCTTCTTTTTGTCCTATTAGATGAGGATTATTTCCAAATACTGTAAAAGCAAAAAATTGAAAATGACAACCCAAACACTCAACCAGTAAAGAACTGGTTTCAAAGGTTGAATCAGAGCCATCCACTGAAATAAAAGCAGACTTTAAAGAGAATGGTGGAAGTCTTTGAATACTGATATGGAAAGATGTCCAAGATCCATATTATTGTTGGGCAAAAAACAAACAAAACAAAGCAAAAAAAAATAAATAACCATCCATCCATATTAGATTAGCACATATGATGTTATCCCATTCATATAGAACAGGGATCAGCAAACTACAGTTCACAAGCTCCCTGCCTGCTTTTGTAAATAAAGTTTTATTGGCACAGAGCCATGCCCATTTGTTTACATATTGTCTATAGCTGTTTTAGCATTATAACAATGGAGTTGAGCAGATGCAACAGAGCCTAACTGGCTTGCTAAGCCTAAAATATTTATTATCTGGCCTTTTACAGGAAAAATTTGTCAACCCCTAGTCTAGAATTTATGTTACTTTTAGTTAAATAAAGTATCCGGAATGAGATAACAAATCGTTACTGATGGTACTCAGATGATGGTAGTAATAGAGGCTGTTAAGTATTTAGAGTACATCTTATAAGCTTCTGTATTGTTTGAATTTTACCATTGTAATGTTTTTGGGTAAGGGTGCCACAAACTGCACCCGTAGAAGATGGTGAATTTCATCAATAAATGTGTGTGTTCTGACTGCTCCACCGACCAGCAAGATCCTCATCTCTCTCCCTCTCCACAGGCCTCCCTATTCCCCAAGACATAACAATGATATTAAAATTAAGCCAATTAATAATCCTACAATGGCCTCTAAGTGTTTAAGTGAAAGAAAGAGTCAATAGATACAGCAAACTTCATTGTCTTATTTTAAGTAAGTGCCAAAGCTATCCCATCCTTCAGCAACCACTGCCCTGGTCAGTCAGCAGCCACAAAATTGAGGGGAGACCCTCTGCTTGTAAAAAGATTAGAACTCCTAATTAAGCTCAGATGAGGGTTAGCATTTTTTAGCAATAAAATGTTTTAAATTAAGATATGTACATTGTTTTTTCAGACAATGCTATTGTGTACTTAACAGACTACAGCACAGTGTACATATAACTTTTATATGGACTAAGAAATAAAAAAAAATTGTCTGATTTGCTTTATTGCAATGGTCTGGAATGAGGCCCACAAAACCTCCAAGGTATGCCTGTATTCAACACTCATACATATATATGTGCAAAACATCATAATCACACCTTATAATTTTCAATGATCAAATGGGAAAATGTACCTTGCTCTACAGGGCTAGCCCCATGAAGAGGGGTACAAATCATTCTCCCTTCCAAACAAGGGCAGAACAAATGAAACAACCATTATATAGGAAAGAAGGCAATGAGATTGAAGAGGGTGGATAAGTATGTACCAAATACCTACCAGTACCAGGCACTCTGTTAGGTGCTGTGTCCATCTACCAAACCTCACAACCACTCTTTCACACAGTACACTGTCCCTCTTTGAAAGATTTGGAGGCGATGCTCAGAGAAATTAAGCAACTTGTTTAATGCCTTACAGTTAATTAGGGATGGAGGCCAACCTTATGAAGATATTGAACATAGGGGAATATCATTGAGATAGCAGAGTAGACCCATTCCAGGAATCCAGAGATCTTGAGATAAGAAAAAGGAGACCACAGGGTAAGGCAGAGGTCCCTGGGTCTCGGCAAATGGGTTACCTAACCAGACACTGAGAGACACAGTAGAGGGGTGACTAATATTAGGGGATGTGCAATCTGAGAAGGATAGAAGGCAGCTCCAGGTATCACCAGGTACCTCCTGCCCCTAAAAGACACATTTATCTTGGTACTGGTACCACAAGTCCTAATAAGGAGGTGGCTGTGCCTCACCTCTCCCCTCTCCTCAGTAACTGGCCTCCTTTAGCCACTTGGCTGGCTCCCATGACAGCTGACTAGGCCTTAATCTCTGGGGCTGTGTTTTGGACCTGAGGACCCCTCTAAATATGGTCTTGGGCCAACAGTGGAAAGTGCAAAGGGCTTCTTTGGGAAAGAGGACCCGGAGGTGTGGCTCTAGCCCAGGGAGTCAGTGGAGAAGACCTATGAGAGAGGTGGCCACAGCCAGGTGACCATGAGCAAGATGACTGGTGAGGAAGTTGAGAGATTTTCTACCTGGTAACTTACTATACCCAGGGATGGTGAAATGAAGTCATCTTGTAAGTGGTGACATTTGGTGTGGAATTTTGGAATCTCCACCAAGGAGAAGCCTTTGGTAGGACAAGTTAGAAGTTGCTCTGGTGGTTGCTAAGGCTTGGCTGGGGTTAAAGGATATTATCTGAGGTGGCTCCAAGTGCCACATTTGTGTGATTTTTTTTTTTCTTGCTATGCTCAGCCACTTGGGTGTGGTTGTAACAAAGGGTGTAGTTTTTAAGGTCTACCCAATCGAAGGCCCACAGGGAAGGATAATTGAGGGTACTGATGAGGGAGTGATTAGAGAGAGGAATAATAAGAAAAATGATGATGATGATAAGATGGCAGGAGCTGGAGTGAGGGGGTCCCAGGCTGTGTCGATGTCGAGGCTTTTGTTAGAATTTCACATCATGAGATAGTGTTTGTTCTGATATCAGCATGTGGAGAAAGGTTTGAATACAGTAGGTTTATCGAGTGGCAGGTGTCTAGAGGAAGAGAGGATGGCAAAATACCCATTTCTCAGGCCAGCCACACAAGGAAAGAAGACCACAAGCAAAACGTTCTCTAATCTGTACACCAGGTGCCTCTTCTAGAACTGTAACAGCAGACAAACAGCAGACGATTGATAGTTACAAAGATTTCGGGGAGTTGACGGATGGAAATTGCTTAGGACAGTGCCAGCAGTTGATAGACACTAAATTAGCTGTTATTGTGATTGATATTATTTGTGATCTCATGTGAGATATTCTCAGGAGTTGCCAAAAATATTTAATTAAAGGGCACTTTAAAAGGTTGCTGAGGTTCTACGTTATGCAATTGGGGACATGAGCCAGAAACTTTTTAATTTTAACTGGTAATGCGACTCCATTTGTACACACAGGCTGATGAGGCTTGGGTGAACTTGGGTTACAGTAGCAATAACAAAATCGATCATCTCTAGAGTATCTGCAGAGTGTTTAGTACTTACTGAATATTATACTCATACATATGAGAGTACATAATATCTTTTAATTTTAACCTTCTGCAACATAATTATTATTACTACCATTTCATAGATGGAGAAATGGGTTCCAAGAGATAACTTGCCAAGCTCACAAATCAAGCAAGAAATGGAGTTAGGATTTGGATAATGGTTTCTGGGATAATTAGGGAAGAAGAAAAGGTCGAAAAGAGAATAACAGAGTAGAAGAAAGTGGAGTGCTTGAGAGCCTGGAATTGCCCTTACGACTAAGACAGCCACTGTTTGACCATTATGGAATGCTTGATATGTGCCAGGCACAGTACCAAGAGCTTTGATGCATGAATCTCATCGATCTTTATATTTCTGTGAGATAGGAATTATTCTACCATCATTTTGTAGAAGAGGAAATGAAGTTTTCAAGAGATTAAATTATCTTGCCTAAGTTCACACAACTGCTAAGTGGTAAGCATGAGCCTTGAACCAAGTTAATCAGACAATCTCGACCAGGCCTGTTTTTTGCAAGTAGACTTTTCTTGGAACACAGCCACACCCATTCATTTGTATTCTCTCTTTGGCCACTTCAGTACTACAATAGCAGAGCTGAGTGGTTGTGGATGATGTGGCTCGTAGCCCAAGTTATTTACTCTTTGGTCCTTTGAAAAAAATCTGCCAACCTCTGCTCTTGATCGCTACATGATTCAATCTGTCTTGGTTAATCTAAAAGTGCAATGAGAATAAAAGGATGGGGGAGCTAGAGGGATGAGAAACTGCAATCAAGAAGTATCAGAAAGCATCCAGGGTATGGCCAAGGAGTGTCCTTGGGACAGAAGTCCAGGTGTTGTGACCCCAGGAGTTGGATGGGTTGTCCAATGGGCTCTAAAGTTACCCAGGGTGGTGGGAGGCTTTGGAGTAGAGAGGAAGATTGAGCCTTGCATCATAAACCTCAGCAAATGCAGGGGAGTGATCAGGAAGATGTTAGTTGATATGTACGGGCTGAGGTTGTGAGACTGAGAAAGACCCAGGAATGACCGTCACAGAAAAAGGAGAAAAGAGTAAAGATGTGGAACTAGAAATGAGATGTAAGAAGAACGCTGGCCCCTTTCTCCCCAGGCCTGGGGCACATGAGTGTGAAAGGCTAAGCCACCTGGAGGGCCACAGGGAAGGCAAGTGCTCGGCAGGTGGCAGTGGCGCCAGGATTGGTGTGGGCCCCCTGTGAAGCAGCCCAATGCTCTCCTCACTACACTCCAGCTTCCCCGCTGCCACGTCTGGCTGGCCCTGCCCTCAGTAGTCTCTGCCACCAGGGCCCTTACCTGTGTAGTCAATGACGAAGCCAGCATTGCTCACTGAGGCGTCACTGCGGAAGGCGAGGAAGAGGCTGTTGCTGCTGCTCTCGATGCGGCCTGGCAGCTGGGAGCCATAGAAGCTTCCTATGAGAGGGCTGAGAGAGTCCCGTCCATCGTAGATATGAAGGAAGTCGTAGCCGGGCTCCAAGTTAAAGCTGAGGAACAAAAACATCCCACCCCCACCCCACTAAGGTCAAAGAAAGGCTCGTACTGGCCTCAGCCAAAGGACAGGGCCTCCCAGACAGCAAGCCCTCCATCCCGCTGGTACCCAACCCCTGGGATTCCTGGTGGGGAGGGGCAGGATGAAGCCCCATGGCCTCCCAGCTGCATGAAAAGATGGATAAGGCAGGCTCGGGAGCAGAGGAGGCAGATTCCAGAGTCAGCGTCCAAAAAGCTGGAGCTGCAAACCTAACATCCTCTTTTTCTTAAAAAAATATTTTAATTTAAATATATTTGACACTTGCCATTGTGTAATTTTAAGGTATACAATATGTTGACTCACACATTGCTATATTGTAATATGATTGACACTGTAGTGATAATGAGTACCTCTATCACGTCACAATTATCATTTCTTTTTAATGGTTGGAATAATTGTGATCTAGTCTCTTAGCAAGTTGGGTGGTTATGGTACAATATTGTTGTCTATATTCAGTATACTGTGCACAGAAGGGAAAATGAGTTACCAGTGGTCACCCAACGGTCAGCCAGAGTAGGTCCAGAGCCCAGGTCTCTTCTCTGCCTCAAACATCTTTATATTATGCTATGCTGCATCTTCTTTTCCAAGAAAGAGCCACCCAGGGAGCCATTCCCAGGCAGGAAGGGGCCTGTTCCCTCCGAGGACCCTGGCTTCATTCCTGTATCGACCGGCTAGTTCTCAGCTTTCCTTAGGATCTGCTACCACCCCACTTTTGGCACCCACAACTGTGCCTCTTTCTTAGCTAACCTGACCCTAGTATTGAAAAATCCATTTAAAAAACTGTCTTAGTTTAGTAAATTGAATGTTAGAGTTCTCCAATGTAATTGGAATGGCTAGAGTGAAAATGATGGAAAATACCACAAATTAGCAAGAATGTGGAGCCACTGAAGCTCTCATTCTCCACTGGAGGAGTTTAAATTGGTTCAAACGATTTGGAAAACTGTTTCCCAATATCTACTGGATCTGGACATATGCTTGCCCTATGATGCAGTGATTCTACTCTTAGATGTGTATGTCTACAAAAGCAATTGGTACTAATCAAGTATGCAAAGGCGAAGACAACAGAATGAAAGTAAATGAGTTTGCAGAGAATAGATTTCTGATGTATACTCATTCATAGCCCAGCCACAGGCTGTGATACTCGATTTGGCTGGACTGAGAATGAAATGTAGTTCTATCCTTTAGCTGAGACATATGGCAGAGAGAGGGGGTCACGGCATCTCTAGGACAAAAGGGGCAGGGCTGGCAGAGAGACAAGATGGGAGAGTAGAGCCAGGTGTGCACTGGTCCCCTTCCCACATGGCACCCTCTCACACTGGTGTCAGCCACAGTGTCAACCTATCATTGCTGGGTGGTAATGGTCTTCTTGCCCCCATAATGCAGCTTCCACCCATCTGCTATTCCAAAAGTTACCAGGGAAGGGTTTGGGAATGGGTAAGTCTTGGTCACAAATTATCGTTGCACTATTTCCTAACTGCCTTCCATCTGTCCCTGCCTTCTGCGAGTCATCAGATTTTATCTGAGTGTCTGAATATGCTGGGTGCTGCGCAAGGTGCTCAGGACATGGGGATATGTCAGACACCACCCTTTTGAGATGGTGATGGGGCTAAAGGAAGTGACGGATGTGAAGATGACAGAGCACAGTCTAAAGTCGGTACAGGCAAATGGAGTCACAACACGAAGTTCCTCGGGAAGGAGAAAATGAAGCTTTCATGGAGGCCAAACTGGAGCTGAGTTCTGGGAGATGAAAAGACACTCAGTGGTTAGACAAGGAGGGACAAGGAAGCCGCTGTGAAGGGAGAAGCAGAGGCAAAGTCATGAGGACATGAAATAGTCTTGGAAACTGCTAGTACTTCAGTCTGGCTACAGCTCAGGGGTTAGGATGGGGTTGGGGGACCAAGAAGAGAGGTAGGCAGGGGCCAGATCGCTTGGAATGAAACTCAAAAGTTTGGACTTTAATTGATAGGGAAGGAGTCATTTAGGATTTGAAAATAAGAGATCTATTTGTTTGTTGTTTCTTTGCTTTTAAATTGAGGTATACTTTATACACTGTGAAATGATTAGCTATTAAGTGTACCCTTCTATCAGTTTTGACACATATTTCAAGACCCAGAATATTTCTACCATCTCAGTCAATCTTCCCCACCCCAGAAGCCACCACTGAACAGATTTTTATCACCATACATTAGTTTTGTTGATCCTAAAATGCCATATGAGTGGAATCATACTTTTTGTGTGTGTCTGTTTTCTTTCACTCAGTGTGATGTTTTGGAGATTCATCCACGTTGTTGCAGGTATCAGTAGTTCATTCCTTCTTATTGCCAAGGAGTATATTATCGTGTGTTAAGGCAGAAAATGTGGTGGTTATTTGAACAGTTTTGCATGACAAGAACACTATGACACCTCGCTACAGAAGAGATTGTCATAGAAGGCAAGATGGGGGCAGAGGAACCAGTAGGAGACTATGGCAGAAATAATAGGGCTTCCTCGAAATAGTAGCTGGGAGGATGGAGAAGATGGGAAAAGACGAAGTGTGTTAAGGCAGCACAGATCCCATTCCTTGGTCACTAACAGCAGAAGCAGTAAAAGTGGACAATGGTGCCACTCCCCAATGTTCAGAACAGAGCTGGTTTGGGGGGAGAGTGACATGCTTACGGTGTGGCAGCTGAGGTAGCTGCAGGCACCAGACAGAGACATCCAATGGTTGGATGTAGGAAGCTGCAGCTCAAAACAAAGTCTGGGAAGGTGGAAGGGGAGTCTCTCATTCATGAGACAAAAGCCATGGGAGTGGATGAGCTTATCCAGGAAGGCGGCGTGGATGAGAAGAAAAAAAGGCCTGTGATATTTCCTGGCAAAGGATGAGAGGCATGAAAAAGAAGGCACGAAGTCACAGAAGAAGTTGGAGAACTAGAGGGGAGGAACTTCACAAAACCCAAGGGGAAAAAGCAGGGTAAGGATGAAGGGAGGGAACAAGAGGTGCCGGAGGATAAAATGTGGAAAGTTCCATTTTGTTTGGCAACCAGGAGTTTGTTGGTGCCTTTTATCAGAGGAGTTGCCAGTGGAACTGTGGAAACAGAGACTAGATTTCAGCGGTTTTGGAAGAAACAGGAGGGGAGAAAGGAAAGGAAGGCTGAGACAATTCTTTTGAAGAGCTTGCAGCTAAAAGGAATAAAGAAAATAGTGTGGGAACTAGATGGGGGAGCACCTGAGAAAACCTGAGCCTGTTCGTATGCTGGGGAATGTGCTGGCAGGAGCTAGGTGAGGGCAGAGGAGGAAAATGCAGGTGGGCAGCACGAAAGGATCCAGCATGGCTCTACTTTCTGAATCTCAACATCAAAAAAAAAAAAAAAATAATAGCTACTTCATAAGTCATGATAAGGACTAAATAAGATATATGTGAAATCTCAGAGGAAACACTCCATAAACACAATTTCTCTCCTTTTCGGACTCCCATACTTTCTATGGAATGCAGAACTCTGCTCATAGGAGACATGTGTCTACTCACCTAGACACCTGGGTCTGAAACCCCTAGCTGCTCTAAACCCTCTGTCTCCCACCCGGGGGAAAGGTACATACATGTTAAATACCAGGGCGATGACGTAGTCCGGTGAGACAGTCACTTTCCAGTCACACTCCTTGCCTGGCGGGTAGGGTTCGGGATAATTTGGAGACAGGATGACCCCCGATGGTCCCGTCAGGTCTCCCCCACAGGGCGCTGAGAAGAAGGGAAGACAAGGTCAGACCGACCCCTTTGCAGGTCACATTTTTATGGTTATTCGTAGGCACAGTAGAGGAAGGACCAATACACTTCAGTTAGTACCTGTCTTTCGGGGCCAAGAGGAGGGTGGGGTGTAATGGGTATGAGGTTTTACCTTAAAGCAATGGAAATATTTTGGAATTAGAGGTGCTAGCTGCACAACATTGTGAATGTAAAAAAAAAAAAAAAAAAAAAAAAAAAAAAAAAAAAAAAAAAAAAAAAAAAAAAAAAAAAAAAAAAAAAAAAAAAAAAAAAAAAAAAAAAAAAAAAAAAAAAAAAAAAAAAAAAAAAAAAAAAAAAAAAAAAAAAAAAAAAAAAAAAAAAAAAAAAAAAAAAAAAAAAAAAAAAAAAAAAAAAAAAAAAAAAAAAAAAAAAAAAAGGTAATTTGATTTTGGAGATGTCAAAGCACTTGGCATACTGCAAGCAGTCCATGTCTGGAGCCGCCATGGGCCTTTTAGACACATGAAATACCTGGTCTCCTCCTACTGCCTCACAGCCAGTACCTGGGTAAGCATTGTGGGTATTACCAAGAGTTCTAGTATATTCAATGTTAGGAGGAGTGGCAAATATTATCGTGTTCACCTGCCAAGCTCTCTGGTCTCCCACATTGCCAGTGTTCTTGGCATCTGCTCGGGGCTGCAGATACCTTCCAACTTTCCAAAAGACCTCGTCCAAGACAGCATGTATGACTCAATAGTATGGAGATTTTACAAGATCCCCAATTAGTCCACGGTGGTCCCCCTCCCCTAAGGTGACAGGTCTTTCCAGAGGGTGGTGAGAGGGAAGGTGGCCAGTGATACAGCAAGTTGCTCAAACAGAAACCCCTCGGGTGCTTCCCAGATCCTGAATGAGGTTCTCCCTTAACTGGCTGGGTTACTGCACTGTAGCATGCAGGTTTGGCAAAGTGGAGGCTGGGACGAGTATGGGGTCATTAACAGGATAAGATAGCAGAGACTCTAAATATAGCGTGGTCTGAAATGACAGGGCACCATTGGAGGTTGGCAGTGGAGTAGGCAAACAGTGGCCCACAGGAACATGGAGGGCTGTTTAAGAGAAGACAAGAAAATCCAAGACTGGAGATAGAGGTAGGAGGCAAGGGTGTACCCAAGAAGACTGAATTTAACAGCAGCTGCTTGCTTGTCACGAAGCTGAACTTTATTGCCTCACAGTACAGCTTTTACTCAGAGTGGCACTTAAAAGGTTGGATCGACCCCTAACAAGGTCTCTTAAAAAACGGTAGGTCTTCAAGCCAGGCCATAAAAGTCCTAAAACAGCTGAGTGGTCATGAGTAGAGTGTTTTCCTGTGGAAAATATACCTCAAAAACCAACTTGAGTGCCAGAAAGACTCAAACGGGCAGCCATTAAATGTTAGACATGACCTATAGCGTTTTAGATACATTATCTCACTTATGTCTCATAGAAACTCACTGAGGTATGGATTATTCGTCCTGATTTAAAAAAGGAGGCACTGAGGCTCAGAGAAGTTAAGTAACTTGCCCAGAGTCACTCAGACTCAAACTCACATCTGTCTGACTCCAAAGTCTGTCATTTTCCCATTCTTCTTCATTGCCTTGGAACTGCTGGTGGCAGTGGGAGCAGGGAGGATTGTTTTTACCTGCGGGCTGGCAGGGAAGCCCCAGGTGCAAGAGTATCTATGAGAGTAAGGATGGTTCCTTGAGTCAGGTCTGCCTTGTATCTCACTCACTCCTTCTCCACTGAGCCTTCTCTAGAGAAGATGGTCAGATGAATGGGATAGACTAGAGGCCTGTATGATCAAGATAAAACCTGGAACTTAAGAGAGCAAGACCATACTGTCTAGTCCACAGGGAGTGGCCCTATGTAGGCTGGCCTAGAAACACAGTGTGACACAGCCAGTGAGAGGAGAAAGCCTGTGTCATGTCAGCTGCCCAGCTCCCTGAGGGATCTTCTCAAGAGGGCACAATGATGCCTCCATTTGGGCCAGGGCTACCCAGCCCAGCCCTTTGTCACAGCTCAGGGATGTCTTCCCTTGAGTTTGGGGTAAACCTGGGAGTTTCTGAAATGGCCCTCAGTTTTCTTCCCCAACCCCCAAAGTTGGCAGAAGATCATTCCAGATGGCTGAGAAGTGGGCAGGCTGTTCTGAGGGGTGGGAGTGGTGAAAAAGGCCATTGATTTTGAAGCTGTATATTCCTGGGTTTACATTTTGACTATGCCACTCACTAGCTGGAAGAGTTTGGGCAAGCTATCCCACCTCTCCGAGCCTCCATCCAAAAAAAAAAAAAAACATCAAAAATAATGATGCTAATGGCTGCTGACACAGACAGTGTTTACTATGAACCAGGAATGGTTCTAAGAGCATTACAGCATTATCTCGTGTAATCCTCAAAACAACCCTATAAGGTAGGTACTTTTATTTTATAGGAGAGGAGAGGAAGAAGTTATTTGTCTAAGGCCATGTAGCTTCTGCAGTAAAATCAGACTCAAACCCAGGTGGTCTGGAACCTAAGCTCTCGACTTAGGACCACATGGTGATTCTATCTGTAATCAGTGCTTATGTCCAGCTTACTGCCTCCCACGGAGATGACATGCAGTAAATACTTGTTTTCTTCCTTCGCTTCCTCCCTGTAATGAAGGGATGTCAAGGCCAGTCAGACCAGTCATGGCCGACGGCCAAGAGAGCTGAAAATTAGGGGCTTGTCAGTGGGATTTCCAGATTGTTTGAGAGAAGAGGCGAAAACACTCATTTCGTTGCCTGAGGAACATTCCCCAGGCCTCGCAGTGCAGAGGAATGGGCAATGAAAGCGGAATTAACCTCTTTGCCCTGCTCGCTGCCCATTTACTACTCTCACCAACCCTCCTGTTCCACCTGGGACAGTCTTGTCTCAGGACCCGCTTTTCTGTAAGATAAGCTCAAGGAATCACTGCTGTACAGAATGCTGCTTTTGGAAGGGGCCTCAGAGGTCATCTGATTCCCTCCAAGGCCTTATCAGAATTCCTTTGACCATAAGATTCTGGTCACAGAAGGGAAGTGAGTCTAAAACCTTGAGAGAAGGAAACAAAGAAAGGAAGGAAGGACAGAGGAAGGAAGGAGGGAAGGAGAGAAATTAGAATTTCTTGATATTAGGATTAGTTGTGTGCTCACCCCACAATGCTATGAGGGAAGGATATTTACTTTCACCTTACAGATGAGGAAACTGATTCTCCTCTGAGGTAACTGTCAAAAATTGTTGAAACAATCTTCCCAAGGCCACTGAATAGTAAGTTGCAGCACCAGGAATTAAATGTGGATCTGTCTCCTTCATTATCCTATACCCTTTCCAACATATCACATGTGGTTGAGAACTGAGCTGGTTCTGAAACCCAGATCTCAACTTCCTTTCTGCTGTACCTGCACCATGCTCCTGTCACACACACCCAGGTGACTCCTAATTACCGCCGAAGGACAGGATTTAGGGTCTCACCTTCAATGCCAGGCCTCAGAGCACGACCAGCAAAGGCCAGTCCTCATATGTCTGGACAGCGCCTCCCATGAGCTTCTGTGGCAAGAGGTGCAGGCATCCCCGGGTGGACAGTACAGGGGTATATGTCTCAAGAAGTCCCCTGAACCCATCTGCAGCATGGGAGTCAGTGTGGGAGGGAGGAAAATGAAAGGCTCTGCATTCAGTTGTGAATTTTGCTTCTGTCATATCCTAGCTCTGTGATTTGGGGCATGATATTCAAATTAGTGTAAGTGTCAGTTTCCTCAACTATAGAATGAGGGAATGGTGCTGATTACAGAGAGCTGCAGGGAAAGTAAAATGAGGTTGTATAAATAAGTGTCCAGTACGGGGCTGGCACACAGTAAAGACTCAGTGACTATTGGTTCCCTTCTAACACTCATTGTTGACATGAGAAATACATTCAGTATTTTGTCTGAGAAAAGTGCCATGTGGAAGTGAGTACCTGGAATGTTTCTTTCTATCTCTCTCTCTTTCTTTCCTGTCCTCCTCTTCCTTCAAGCTCCATCCTCCTCCTGGTCTCGAGTTGCTAGAGAACAGGATTATTCAGGCCCAGCCCCTACAAGCTACATGACCTTGGACACATCTCAGAGTCCCTATTTCTTCATCTGTCAAGTGGGGAGATTTTAAGACTGAGGACAGATCTAGAGAACCAGCTTCCATATAACCAATAATTTCCTTGAAAAGAGAAAGAACAAGATTTTTTCCTTTATACCTGAGCCTGTGGGTACCCTTCTAGTGCTTTAGGAACCTGCTGACCCAACTACCCGAGATGACCCATTGTGCCCCTTCCATCCTAGGCCAGGAGAAAAGGAAGAGACATGCCTAGCTTAGAAATCTTAGGAACCATTTTGGAGACTGAAGAATTTGTAGTGTGCAGAGTGTGATTGTGTGAGTGTGAGTGAGTGTGTGTGTGTGTGTACGCATGCAGAACAGAATAAGCTTTGGGTTTTCTGCAACATTTAGCTGTCCCAATTCTCCTAGCCTGGCTCAAGATGCAGCTGCCACTTATGTGGGTGGGGGTTCTGGAGCACTCAAGTGGTAGGACCAGAGGGTAGGGTTCACACTGCAGCTGCTTTGTACCGATGCATGTTGGCGGGCTGGGCTGCCAGAAGAATCTGTTCTCGATCTTCACACAGCTGATCTCTGCGCTCCCCTGCAGGGCATAGCCAGGGTCACACTGGAACACTGTAGAGTCACCAGCTTCCCAACTGTTGCCACTCCGGCTCCCATTCTGTGGGACCCCAGGGTCATTGCATGACGTTGCTGTGGATACTGGGACAAGAAAACAAAAGATAAATTGGGGTTGCCTACCTGTCTGCCAGACAACGAGGTTCCTAGTGCGTCACCCTCACTGACGTCACAACTTCCAACACCGGTGCCACTGTCTCCCTCTCTGTCACCTCCCACCAGTGTCAACAGCTGTGGCAACAGTGCCACCATCTCCATTCTCACCCCCATTACTGTAGTTACCTCCACCACCACTTGTGACCACCACCCATTCTGTCAGTATCTTTACCATCACTGTCATCCACCTACCACGACACACTATGAGTTAAATGTGATCACACTGCTATAATTGAAGAACTGAGTTTAGTTTGATTTAATGATACAAGCCTTGGTCCATAGATAAGCTTTGTAATTTTGTATAATGTAGCTACATGATCAGTATAAGGGAGTGACAATATAGTTAAATACAAACTCCAAATTCAATCAGAAGGGGCTGCAAAGGAGTTTGGAAGTTGGCTGCCTGAGCACTGAGCAGTGGCTGTGAAGTTGCATGGAATTACTCAGTCGGGTAAAAGCCATATTCTTTCTCCCATGGTAAACAATCAAAGAGCCATCAGACTGGAAGCAAAGAAATATCTGATGTTCATAACAAAGTAGAGTTCAGAACAAATACAAGTAGTTGATATGCTTAAAAAAAAAAACTCAGGAATTTTGGAGATGTGTATATAGTCTAATACCTAAGCTAGTGTAATCCAGAGCAGGTGTTTTAAAAGTGAACACCAAATAAATGATAGAAGGAAGGAATAAAGGAATAAAAGAATGAGTAAATGAATGAGTGAAGCATGAGAAAATGCACCAAAGGAAATGGTATAGGAGAAAGTCCAGAGGAAGGGTTCTGAGGCAGCTGTAACAACCCCAGCTGTCTCTATAGTCCCCATTTAAGTCACTGTTTATAGACCAGTCAGCAGTCCCCAAGGACAGGAGGTTCTGGAGGCCACAGGATGAATAATATTCATTTGCTTGGAGGGTCAGTTTTTCTTAAAAATTTTGGGAAAAATCACTTTACACTAAAATAAATGAATTTATTATGAAGTAGAATGTACCATTCAAAATAGTTCTTCTTAAGCAAAAACATGAAGCCTCAAAGAGATTTTATGGGTCCTATACCCTCCAGATCTGAAAATATGCATTCACTCTCTTCTGCTATTAGAGGGACTTCAGTGGAAAAGTTTGAGAAGCAACAGCCTAGAGAACTGTACATACTCATATCACTAATTATAAGACCTAGGATTGTATAGACAAGTCTGGAGTTATAGTATCTAATACCTTATACTCAATAATACCTAAGACAGTATATACAACAAACTATGCCCACAGCCAAATCTAGCTCTATGCTTGTTGTTGCAAATTAAGCTTTATTGGAACACAAGCATGCTCATTTGTTTACATATGGTCTATCCTGCTTTTGTGATTTGATGGCAGAATTCAGTTAATAAGACAAAGATCATATGGCCCACAAAGCCTGAAATTTTTTTTAAGGAAAACGTTTGTTGATTACTGGAATATGGTACCTAAAGCCCTCCTCTTTCGAGATTTCTTTTTAGAACCTACCCTTTGCTTTTATCCAGTTTTGATCATTAACACCATCAATGACCCACTATCACTATGCTCTAGCCACATTTATAAAATCTTCTTCCAACACAGCAAGCTCAGCCCCCTCCCCACCTGCCCCCAGGGCCTTTGCATATGCTGGTCCTTCTGCCTAGAATGACCCTGTCCTAGATCTTCTTATGCCAGTTCCACCTTGTCATTCAGTTTTCAGCTCTAGTATCACCTCTTCAGACAGGTCTCTTTGATCACCTTCTTCTGGGCTCACCTTTTAACCCTCTTCCATAAATTTTATCATATTATCCTGTTTTGTTCTTTTCATAGCACAATCTGTAATAATCATGATAATTTATTTGTTTGCCTCTCTATTGTATATCACTGTGCATCTCTGTGGGAACAGAGACTGTGGCTGTTTTGCATCCCTAGGGCCTAGAACAGTACCCAGCACACAGTAGTGCTCAGTAAATATTTGTCAAATGAACAAATAAATGAACAAATCATCACCATCTGACACTTCCTGAATTTATTTATAAAGTCAAATAAGAATCAATCTTCCTTCCCAATTAAAAACAGACTTAGCTTTCATCTCTGGCTTTCCAGTGCACTGTACACATGTAAATTATTCCTTGCAGGAAAAATAGCTCACTGTTCGGACCATACTCAGAAAGATTATTTATATGGGAGGCAACAGAGCGCAATGATTAAGAGCCTGGATTTGGGAACCAGACACAGGGGTATTGATCCAGGCCCCGCTACTTATTAACTAGGTGACCTTGTAGGAGAAACTTCTTTGGGCTTCAGAGCTCACATCTGCAACATGGATTAATAATGGTGCTTAAACCTTATGGTTTCTGTGAAAATTATAAGAGAGAATGTAGTAGAGAGCTTAGTGTGGTGCCTGCTCGATAGATGGCAGTGATTATGCTTCCCTCTCCTTCAGTGCTCTCCCTCACCTCTTTTTGTTCTCGCTTTCTCTCTTTAATGCTCCTGTATTTGAGCTGCATGGCAAAGTCCCCGGGGAAAGGCTGGATCCACGTGGTACAGACAGGATGTTAAATGTTACACAGTTATGTTTACTTAATAAAGCCAAGCCTGCACTAATCGTCCCTGGCATTTCTGTACAATCCCCTGTCAAACACACACTATAAAGTTAACATGGGGTGAGCCATTCTCTCTTCCCTAGTGTAGTCCTGGTATTTGCTAACCAATGACAGCAACAGGGAAGGTGACCTTTCCTGAACCGTGGTTACACCCAGAACACTGGGCCAGGTTGTCACGGCCTTCCTGGAGTCCAGGCTAGGTAGCTTTGCCCACTCCCTTCCCTGTGGATCTAAGCAATGCTCGCTCAAGGAAAACCTCATGTTAGAAAAAACCATCCATTTATTTGTTCACGTCTTCGTGAGCCCAATTGTTCAGTAAGCAGTGAGTGAGCACCTGCTGCATGCATTCCCCGTGGAGGAGGCCGACTGGCACAGTGTGGCCCCTATGCTCTAAGAGCTTTCTGTGGGATGGCAGGAAGGTGGCCAGCTCCAATAGCAAACAGAGTGTCTGGAATTGATAAAGTGCTGAAGAGATGGGAGTAAAGTGCTGGGGGTGCCACAGGCTATAGCAATTTATTCTGAATGGGACTATTAGGAAGAAGTGGCATCTGAGATGAACCTTGAAGGAGCAATAGTATTTCTAAGAGCTGGGCAATGCATGAGGAAGCAGCCGGAGCTGCTGGGCAAAGGCACAGCTCATGAGAGTGCTCAGGGACTCTGTCCCATGTGGCAACACTGAGGACACAGTGGAGGTCAGATAATGCAAAAATCCATGCGGGAAATTTTCAGTATAATTAAGGGCTCCTTTTTTTTTTTTTTTT
>KE759345.1:189511-212191 GCA_000465285.1 Eidolon helvum
GTGGGATGTCAGAGAGTACAGAGGTGAACTGAGAGGGGGAGGATGACGAGCGCCTCAGAATTTGCCAGAGGAGGTTGGGTTTTATCTTCTTCCAGTTGGATTCTGACTGTAGTCCCTGAGGGTGAATAACGGAGTGAACGAGTGAGGGAATCGATGCATGAATGAATGAAATTCCAGGAGGACCAGCCTGACAGGAAGCTGTGGAAAGAGAGACTATGGTGACTAAATGGAAATGAAAAAGCATGTTTATGAAGTAACCTCTGTGTATGAGGCACTTTCACATTATCCCATTTAGGCCTCACAACATCTTTATTTTGTAGGTAACATCGTTTCCATCTTTAAAAATGAGAATACTGAGGTTAAATAACTTGCCCAAGGTCAGGGCTGGTTGGAAAGCAAGCCAGAATTACATTACATAATTACAGTCCAGGTCAGACTTTAGCGCTTCCCCTCTTTCCCCTGATAATGCTGCCCACACATCTAGAAGGAACAGGCTGTGGCCAAGGGCCAGGCACGCGCTGGAGAGGCCCCGTCAGTAACTGAGTGCTTACATGTGCATCTTATACAAGGGTAAAGGGCTGATATTCAAGACCACGAATTAGGAATGCCAGTCCATTGCATTTAGCTTAGCTGATCTGATAATCAGACAAAGTCAAAGGCTTGGCATTGACGAGGTGGAGAAAAGAGGCAGGAGGAAGTGAGAGCAGGGGGCCTGAGGTCCTTTGCATGAAGAAACAATGTAACTTGGCAACCCAAGGGATAGATAATGTGATAATGTGAAAGAGCCCTGTATACAGTGGCTGTTTATTTATAAACATATTTTCTTTCCTTTTTTACTTAGTCTTCAATTCTCTCTTTTCACAACTTCCAGACTTCTTACTGCATTCGTTGATTTAAACACCTCCTACGTGCTGGGTGCTGGGAGATAATGGTGAAGATGACAGACAGGGTGTCATTTTCCAGTTGTTTGTGGAGATGGGCAATATTCCCGTGTACATAAACCCATTAAGAGATTATCAGCTGTGGCAAATGCAGTGAAAGAAATAGCAGAGTGCTGAGGTGGAGTAACTGCTTTAGTTAGAGTGGCTGGGGAAGACCTCTCCAAGGAGGTGACATTTAAGCAAGATGAGAGGGCTCAAAAGGAGCCAGTCACATGAAGAGCAGGGCAGGATAAGAGGTGGGAGGAAGCTTCCTGTGTGCAAAGGGCAGGGTGTGCAGAGGTTCCAAAAGGGAAACATCCTGGAGCATCTGAGCAAGGGAAAGGCCACCAAGGCTGTCAATGGGCCAAGAGAAGCAAGCAGCAGTCGGGTCAGGTGGGGCCCTGTGGGTCAGGGAAAAGTTTGGACTTCATTCTACAGGCCAAGGGAAGTAAGTCATTAAAGGATTTAAAGCTGAGGCCTGACGGGAGCCGATTTACATTTTAAGATCACTCTTGCTGCCCAGATGAGAACAGACTGGCAAGTTAGCCGGGCGGCTGTGGGAGTCGAGTGACTCCTTTTGTTAAAAATCCTTAATGATGGCCAGTGAAGACTTGCTCTGCCAAACCAACCACATTTCTGAAGACTCTCTGAAGGCTTTTCTCATCTTAAAGAAATCAAAGTCTATCAAATGCTAATTAGAGGTTCTGATCGACAGGGATAATTCTGGGCCCAGACAGACATTTGGGTTTGTCTGAGCATCCCTCCTACATACCGGTGAACACCTGGTCTTCTTTCGGCTTTTGAAATACTGAAAACAGTTTGAGGACTCTGCCCCCACTGTCCATAGCAAGGTGTTCCTTCACACCGATGCCTTGTTCATATGTGTGTTTGTTTCTTTGGGCCACAGACAGAGGCTGGGCCAGGGCAAAGGATTGATGTGTGTGGTGCGTCAGGCTCTGTGATGAGAGCTGTGGAAACGTGGGAGGCTCTGTCTTTGCCCTGGAGGCTGCCGCAGCTTATTGAAAGAGACGCACAAAACATAATAATATGTGCAATAGGTACTAAAAGAGTGGGATGAATAAAGTGCTATCGGAATAACTAGAGGAGGAAGAGAACTAAACATTTGTAGAAAAATGTGTGCCACGTACTTTATGCATATTGTCTAATATCCTTATAAAGCCTCTGCAATTGCTCTATTTTCCCATCTTGCTGATGGGTGAACTGAGGTCCCCAGAGGTTATCATAGGCAACCCACAGGGGAGTCGGGGTGGGGTCAACAGTTAGTAAGGCTCAGAGGCAGTATTCAAACCGCGTCTGTCTCTTATGAAAGGCCTCAGTGAGAGAATAAGGGGTTCCCTGACTCTTATTAGTTTTTTATTAGATTCTGTTGCTTTAAGAAATGACCGTGCTCTTGTCATAGAAGCTGTGTATTGCTCAGTGCTTCTGATTGAGAGAGGCAGGGAAACCTTCAAGGAGGAGGTGTCTTTGTAGCAGTTTTGAAGAAAGAAAAGAACAATATGGAGAAATTGAGAGAGGGGAAGATCGCAAGAGAAGGACCAGCATATACAGAGGTACAAATAAGTTCTGACATCTCTCTTTACTGCCCACATCCAGCTCCTTGGGTCTTACAAACTGTATCTCTGGTGTTGTATCTCAACCAAAGAGATAGGACTTACCTGCATGGACCCTGGGCCAGAGCTAGCTGCCTGGTCTAAACTCAGAGACATGGGGGTGCTGCAACCATGGTCCCACACTCTGTAAACCCGATCCTGTAGGTTCTGAGCTGACACGGATACTGATATTCATATGCTGAATCAAGAGAGAGTAGGTGCTAGATACAGACAGCAAGCCAAGTGCTGGTGATACCGATGGGAATGTGGCATGTTTCTGCCCCTAAATGAGGGGCGGTAGGTATTATAGTGAAAGTATGTGCAGAGAAGGGTCCCTACCTCAGGCCGAGGGGGCAGGACAAAGCCCCCCTGGAGGAGGGAACAACTGAGCTGAGTCCTGAGAGATCAACAGGATGTGTCCAGATGAAGACGGGAAGGTGGGGTTGGGGGTGAGGGGTCGGGTGAGGAATGTGAGAAGGAAAGGGAATGCCAGGAAGAGAGGCTGTGCAGACACAGATGGGATGGAGGCCGGCCCCCCAAGGAGACCCAAGCTCTTCAGGAGCACAGGAGGATGGGCGCAGGTGAGGGAGACCTGCAGCCATAGGCGTGGATGAGCCCACCCAATAAGTATGAAGTGTAAACTGCAGACACAGAAGGGAGACCTGGAGAACCACAACGCTTAAGATAAGCTGCACACACAGAAGGGAGCCCTGGAGAACCACAACGCTGAAGATGAGCAGGAAGAGAAGCTCGTGACGATTAAGAGTGAGGAGTTGAGAGGCAGAAGGAAAACCGGAAAAAGGGGCAGCCCTAGAAGTCAAGAGCAGAGGGTCTCAGGGAATGGCACGACGTTCAAGCTGTGGAGAAGGCAGGGAGCATCGTGATTCCAGCGAGAGCAGTTTCTCAGGTGCTGGGGGCAGGGCTGGGGGCAAGGAGCGGGGGCTCTGTTCCCACCAAAGGAGGTGGCTTACAGGGGTCTCAGTGTCCTAAGTCTGGCATCTGGTTTGCCTAGTGTACAACCTGGGCACTCATGATGACCACACATGCCAGCTCAGTTAATTAGCCCCATTGGGCTCTGGTTCTCGCTCCCATTCCCCTGGGGATCTCCATGAAATTCGACTTGCTCTTTCTGGGGCTGGGTCTTCATTTCACAGCTGGCTGCCACCCGCTTCAATCGCAGGGCACCCTGAATTGTGGGGCTGTCCTTGTTCCAGGATTTCCACACACCCTTTTCTTCATGGTGTTTCCTCAGAGTCCCACCTTCCACCATGATTTTCCAATAGCAGGTCCCCAGAGGAGGGCGCCCCCGACCTGGCCCTTGCTCCCTTATCTCTTCCCTCCAGTCGACAACTGAGACTTCCCAGGGCTTTGCTGGTAAGGCTGGTAAGCTTCACGACACTCAGCTTCAAGGACAGGAAGAGATGTTCTACCAGAGTCTAAATCTAAGAAGCGCGGAGAGCATCAGATTCTCACTGTAGCTGCCTGCACCTTTCAAGTGCTGTCCACAGGCAAAACTGGCTTCTGGAGTTCTAGTCCTCAGTTCTCTTGGGCTGGAAGAAACTTCCACACACTGAGCGTTTTGTGGAGATGGCCCACCTCATTGCTTCCAGGTGGTTCATCTGTATCCAATGAACATGAGAAAGATATACAAAAACAAGGAGGGAAAAAAAAAATCTGCGGCATCTTGCCATGTTGATTTCCCTTGCCTTCCGACTGCGCCCCAGGATACGGACGGGTCTGGGGTGCTCCCAAGCATCTGTCTCCACTGCATGAACACAACGGACGCTGCACTGATATGAGTCATCACGGCCGATCTTTACATCGGGGGAAAATGGCATGTGAACGAACAGCTGCTGCAGGGGGCAGGGGGTCAGAAATCACTCCTGCCCCCAAGTGAGAATGGAGCTTAAATTATTCCTAGTGACATTAGAAATGACAATAAGAAAATAATACTTGTTTTATAAAATTCCCTCCTCTGAGCCACGGAGCTGCAAACCAACAATTAAACCATGATCATAGTAGCAGACAATAATCATTAAAGCATCGCGCCGACCAAAGAACAAAAACCGAGAAGACAGACCAAAGGCCCAAGCAAGCACTGGTGTCTAGAGCAAAATTAGAGGCTCTTCTTTCCTGGGGCCAGCTGGTATTCAATAGAAAAAAAAAAGATTCTTTTGTTATTTTCATAGGAGGAGGAATGAACCTGGGGCTTTAGGTCACTGAAGAAGCTGTGGTGACTGGCAGTCTGGGAGGTCGGGGCAGTACACAAACGCAAGATTTAGGCAACTGCCTTGTGTTTCACTCTAACTTGCTGGGTGACCTTGGACCAGTTGCTTTCTCTTCATCACCCAGTAAATGAAAACTCTGTGACTGCCTATCATTAGCCAGATCCTGCCCTGAAGGTGTCAGGGATTCTGTAAGAGGCAGATGGATCTTTGTCCTTCTTGGAAGAAATGTTTTCTATAAAATGAAAGGCTCTGCTTACTGAAGAGGCTATATAGAAAAGTGGGAAAAACAGCTGTGGAGGCAAAGACCTCGGTTCAAATACTGGTTCCGTGAGAGCTAATTAGGGGACCTTACAGAGCTTCAGTTTACTCCTCGATAAAATGGCAGTAACTATCTATCCAGCGTGTTACTAAGAGGCTTATTGTAAATGAAATCACATATGAAACACCTAGCACTGACCCTGATACATAGTATAAAATCAATGAATGGTAAAATCACCTAAAACAAATTCCATTTTTGTTCTATTTATTTTTACTTGACCAAGGGAGATGTGTTAAAGTCTCCACAACTGTCGATTTCTCCTTGTATTTCCAATGGATTTTGCTTAATGTTTTCCTGTTAGGTTATTTGGTACATGAAGATTCACAACTGTTAGCATTATTATGAACTATGCGTTTTATCACATGAAATAACTCCTTCTGTCCCACTGAATGTTTTTTTACCTTGAATTTTACTTTTTTATAGAAAAGCAATATTGTGATCTGTGCTTTTAATGTATGTACTCGTGCTATTCCTTTATACCCAATTTTTATTTTTAATATTTTATTTCTGTTTAGCAGCACTTTTTTCTTTACTTAACCTGAGAAACTTTTCCTTGCAATACTGAAGTTTAACTTGTGGGCACTAGCTCATGGCACCTTCCAGCTCCCTCCCTGCCCCCAGGTGGGTCAGTAATCCCTCCACATGTAACAATAGGCTTCCTTTTCCTGTAGTCATCATCTTGGGGCCTCCCTCTGGGCTACCCCATACATGGCTCTGCCTCCTCCTTTTGCAGACCTTTTGCTCAGCATCTGGGTCTTCCACTCTGCTCTCCCACTTGACCTTGGTTCTTTGCTGATCCTTCAACCAGGTCTCAGATGATAGCTCTGGACCCTGTGTCCATGGACCTTCCCACTCTCCTGAACATCTCGAGCTCCCGTAACCCTGGCCTCTCTCTCCTGTTTTGTCTACTCCCGTTCCCTTTACCTCATTCAGTGAGGAGGCCAGACAAAAGCAAATTACACGTTATCAGAGCTGATATGTTTGTTCTTGGTGGCAGTGATGATGCCTTGTGTTCATGGACTCTTGCTTCCTTTTCCATCTGGGTTCAAACTCTTTTAGAATTAGGTGAGCTGTGAAACGTGTTCTGGTCAGTGGGATGTGGAAGAAAGGCCTGACTCTTAAAAAGCATTGTTCCACGACCTCATGCTTTGCTTCTTCCCCCTCAGCCGGCCAGATGTGAGGAAGCCCTGGAGGACCATACGGTTCTCACGTGGAAGGAGCCTGGAGCCTTGAATTACTTGGTGCAAGAGGTACCCCCACCCACACATACCCCAGGCTCTGCCTCGCTGCAGACTGGCCCTGGACTATGAAGTGAGTGAAAAATTAACCCTCACCATGTGAAAGCACTGAGGTCTGGGGGTTATTTGTTGTGTCAGGTAGCCATTACTGTGAATACAAACTTATTTTCATCGGTCTGGGGGTTATTTGTTGTATCAGGTAGCCATTACTGTGAATACAAACTTATTTCCATCATTCTATTTTATGCTTTTTTGTTTATTACATTTTCTTGCTATTTCCTTTTCCTTTTTGTAATATTTTTTAGTTTTCACACTTTCTTCAGTGATTTTTAAAGTATACATTTTGCTTTTAATTCTACTTTAAGCATCTTTAAACATTTTTGAAAAAAATACTCCTAAACTTGCATTTCTCTAATTATCAGATTTAAGAAAAATTATATGCCATTTCACTCTCCATCATGTTAAGACAAAAAACCTAAAAAGATTTTGCTTTCCTCTATGACTTCTCCCAGTATCAAACCACTGACAGTATAATCAGAGACTACAGACTCATATTAAATGTCTTTCATGGTCATCGTTCATAGTATGGTTTTTCCTAAACATCTTGGTAGGCTAAAAATTATACATCTGTTTCAGTTTCCTGTGGCTGCTGTAACAGAGCTCTGCAAACTTGGTGACTTGAAACAACAGACATTTATTCTGTCAAAGTTCTGGAGACCAGATGCCTGAAATCAGTATGGTTACAATGAAATCAAGGTGTCGGCAGAGCCACGCCCCCTCCGGCATCTCTAGAGGAGAATCTGTTCTTTGCCTCTTCCAACTTCTGGCGGCTATTGGCATTCCTTGGCTTGTGGTTGCATCATTCCAATTTCCGTGTCTGTCTTCCTATCACCTTCTCTTCCTTGTGTATAAAATCTCCCTCTGCTTCCCTCTTATAAGGATACATGTGCTTGTGTTTAGGACCCACCTTGATTAACGTAACAAAATCCTTAGTTTAACCACATCTTGCAAAGATCCTTTTTCCAAATAAGGTAACATTTACAGCTTCCAGGAGTTAGGGCCTGATATCTTTGGGGGCTGTCATTCAGCCTACTGCAAGATCTTTACAAGTTCATCGAGGAACCTGACTGGCAATTTTCTGTGGCTTTTGTGCATGTTGTATCTTGGCTGAATCAATGACTGTTGGGTCTCATAACATCGTTGGCTTTGGTCTTCAATATTACAGAGAAGAATTTTTAGGAGGATGGGATTAGTTGTGCTGCTTGTTTTTCCGTAAATTTCTGTTTTATTTGATGAGAGCTGATTGTGTACTTACCTGTGTGAGTGTGTTTTGGCAAATGCTTTTAGGGATTTTAAAATTATCCTTGGTACAGCTTCGTTTTTCATTAAATTGTATCTAAATCATTTTACCTGGGACTCAGTGAGTCCTTTTAATTCATCAAGGAAATTTTAGCACTGGTCACTTCATCCTTCTGCCCCTCTTCTCAAAGGACTTAGCCGACGTTTTGCATTTTATTATACCTTCTGCTCCATTTACTCATTGTTCTCCTTCATTTATCTGCCTGGATTGGCATTCTGTCTTCCACAGTTGGCAATTTTCATTACTTCCATATCTTCATAATTTTTTTCTGCAGTCTCAAAGAGATTCTTTAGCTTGTCTCCTACTTCAATGCTTGTCTTTCTTACAAGGTACATGCTGCTATTGTGGATTTTAATTGTTATCATGTATTTACTTTTTTTGCATTCTCAACTTGTCTCCATCATTGTCGTTCTCTCTCAGGAGTTCCCCTCCCCATTTTATCCTCCATCTTCTCTTCCTTATCATCCTTGTTTCGTATATTTAAATGAGAATACTATCTATATACCTGTTTAAATTTTCTTTTGTCTATTGTAGAAAAAAATATTTTTTTTTTTTTGGAAAATATGTTCCTATTTCTTTAGGGAAATGGTCCTCTTTTTAGAGAATGGTAAGTTTTAAGTGCCATCACGAGGTTGTTTTATTTTCTGCTTATTTGTTTACTTATCTTTTGAAAAATAAAGATCTATACTGGTTCAGTGTGGCCAGCCAACAAGGCCTGCATTTCTTTGTTTGAACTGTTTATTTTCTCCTAAGAGATGTCGGCATCCATCTCTGGGATTGTAAAGTGGCAGTCAAGTTGATTTATGGCCAGTGTACCTATCCAGTGTAGCTCAGCTGGATTATTATTATTGGATAATTTGAAGTAGGTTGTGTTTCTTTTTCTAGAGGTCATCTATGAAAAACGAAATTGCTCCACTATTCTTAAACCTACATTTATACCTACCAGGTTACCCACATCCTCTTTCAAAAAACTTTGGAGCTCTTTTTGACTATTCCCCGATTGTTGAAACCTTATATCTGACAAAGGAGTACCCCACTGTGTGTATGCTTATCTGTTCAGTTCCTTCAGGAGGTCAGCTCTTGCAGTGCAAGTACACGGACCTTCTCTGTTTAAGGTTTAACTTACTGTCACTGCTCAAAAATAAACCTTCTGGAAACTGCTAAACCTGCGGCCACGATTCCTGGCAAGAGCTGTGAACAGAAGCTTCACTTCTGGTGCCTTCTGCCTCCTCTGGGCCAGCTGCCCACTCGCTGGTTTAAAGGGAAGCAACACTGATCACAGCGGGGAAACTGCTGCCCTAGGACTGACATGAAACTGCAGAGGGGGAATCTGGGCTTCAGGCGCAGCCAGATGTTTTGTCTAGTCCAGCATCCTCCCAGGAAGACAAGCGCCACCGGGCAGGGGTTCTGGTTAATCAAAAGCCTGCCCCCACCCCTCTCTTGCTAATCCTACTGCTTTGTGGCCAAGAGCCAAGAATGGAGTTTCCAGGTTGCCCTCTGCATTAGTCATTAGGAAGCATCCTGACAGTTAAAAATCAAGCAACGAGGATTATTAGAGAATATGAGCTTTATGACTAAATGAGCATTAGGAGCAGAAATCAAAGCTTCTAGGAACGATAAATTCTCCATCTTGCATGGGCCCCAGATCTCTTCAGGGCAAGCACAGCCGCTAAGGGCCATCTCTTCTCCCTTCTTTCTTTTCCCTCCGTGTAGTCAGACACATATAGATCTCCACCCCAACCAAATTTGTACTTAAGAAACAAAACTCAGTTATTTAGAATGTAACCAGGACCCCTCAAACAGTTATACTAGACCCTCTCTCTGGTTTCCCAGCTAATTTATCCTCTGCATTGCTGCCACTGATCTTCCTGAAATGGAGATATCGTCATGTCACACCTGACAACGAGGTCTTCCAGAGTCAGCTATGTACATTCGCACTGCCCCCTCTTTCACATGCCTGGAGGGTCTTTATCTCCACCCTGCATGGTGAACTACTGCTGCTTTTTAAAGTGGAGCTAGAATAGTACTTCCTCTCTGTAACACCCTGCCCCAACTGTCACCCGGAATTATGAGCTGTCCTTGCAAATGCTTTTCTATTGTTTTGAACATACATCTACTATAGCACTTATCACATTATATTAGAATCTATAGCAAACACTGTAGGTTGGCTTATCTGTACTCCATTTCTAAATCTCTCGTCTGTCTCCACTACTGAAATTGTAAAAGCAAAACAAAATTGATTTCCCACTTTCCCTCAGCCAGGCATGGCAAGTTCCGACTAATGAGATGTAGGATGATGTCTCTAAGGATAGCGGTTCTTCCTGAATAAATAGGCAAACGCTCACAAGAAGAAAGCTGTGCCCTTTCCATTTCCCTCTCCTTTTAAACTGGAACACAGACATAATGCCTGGAGCTGTAGCAGCTGACTAGGTAACCATGAGGATGAAAGCCTCAGGATGGCAGAGCAAGAAGAAAGGTGATGGCACCCAGAGCACAAGTCTGGATGGGACCTTTGGGTGCTTGTTCCAGGAGAAAAGTGAACCTCCATCTGTTAAAGCCTGCTTTAGTCAGTTTTTCTATTTCCACTCCTAACTGTTGAAATGTCTATCTATAAGACGGGGGCCTTCAAGGGAAAAGACTGTTCCTTATTTATATTTATGTGCTCAGTGCCTGGCAGAAAGCCTGGCACTGAGTAAATGCTCTAGGATTTTTAATTGAGCTGAATGTCATTACTGTCTTCTAACTATTCCAATGGCTCCTCGTTATAGTGAGAAATCCAGTCAGAGTTCTCATCTCCACACTTGGGGTCCTGCAGAGACCCCTCGTTACCCACAAAACCTTATCTCCCCTGACGCAGGCCCCCGCCACATCAAGCGAGCACTCTTGTGAGGCCCTGTCTCTCCCCTGTGTTCAGGCCTCCATTGTACGGCCTCTCAATTGGATTGTTGGCCTCTACACCTCCAGGAACAACATCTCTCTCTTCTCTGTTACTGAGCTGACTTTCGCTTGTCTTGGAGTACCTGTCTGACTGTTTCCCCACTAGGAGGTGAGCCCTTGGAAGACAAAGACTGACCTGAGGCTGATCTGCGTGTTTCCCACTGCACAGTGTACACCGTTTGGCACAGGGAAGGTGTTCAGTGCATGTTCTGTTGAATGGAACTAAACCAGGGTCAGAATGGCAGGCAGGGAAGAGAAGAGACCGGAGCTAGCCAGGATGGCACTGAACGCCGCCTCACTGAGTAATTGTGAAACAACATTCACCCTCTCTGAGCCTCAATGAACTCATCTATAAAATGGGGACAATTTAACTGATTCAGAACTTAGTAGGCTGTAAGTGTTTGCTAAATGTTAGGTAGAGGGCAGGACCAAGAGCAAAAGGCTTTGACTCCCTCTCTTCTCCAATTTTCACCTGAGCTGGTCCACTAATTATTAAAAAGAAAATTCCGGCCCAACACCAGAAACTGAAGAAGAGCCCCCCCACCCCCATATGGAATGAAACTTTCATGTTCTACGTACTGATGACATATGAAAGAGTGATGTGGAAAGTGCAGTTCACTGGTCTGCTCTCTTGCTATTAGCTGCCAGATTTGGATGAAGTTCATCAATCAGCCTGTCCCATTCTTGGCAATTGGAGAAAAAATGCTGCAAGATGTCCCCTGTGTTCAAGGGCAGGGTCTGATTGCCAGCCACTCTTGTCATGCACATCCACGAAGGGCCTACATTCCTGCTTGGACCCCACTCAGGGGTGAGCCTGGCCACTGATCCCTGTAGTTACCCACTGTCCCTCCTGGGCACTCCTGGAAGGTTACTACCCTTGCCTAGCTTGCTAGACTGAGGTTGACCATAGATCTCTCTGGTTACTTCCAAAGCTGGGGCAGAGTGGGGAGAGGTATCTGCAAGCTTTCTCTTGCCTGTGCCCTGGGAATAACCTTAGAGACTGGCCTGTGGGCTGTCCCACATCCTCTCCCATCTGGCACACCCAAAGGGAAGACTGTTTGACACATATTCCCGCCAATAGCTTGGCACCCACCACCAGTGACTCTAAGGGGTGACCTACAACTTGCTTTGCTCAGGGGATGCGCCATCTGGGTAAAACAAACAACCACCTATCCAGCTCCTGGAGCGGGTACTCGTCACTTGTTTGTTATGGTATGTTAACTCACTTAATCCTCAGAGCAAACTTAGGTGGTGGATACTATTTTTAACCACCATTTTATAGATAAGAGTACTGAGGTGCCTTCTTGAAGAGTTTCCTAAGTTACGTAGCTAGTAAGAGTGGCAGGTTGTCTGGTGCCACAGCCCAGGTCTTAGCTAGGGCTTGATAGCAAATGAATGACAAAACTAGGATGCAAAGAGAATTAGCTCTTCAAAAGAATCCAGCTGAATAGTCAGACCGAATGGTCCAACTGCAAAATGCAGTTAATGCAGGGGAAGAACAAGATATGTTGTAAAACAGAACATGAATAGTATTCTCAGAGAGATGCAAGATGACGATACATTAATAAAATAAAAGTAGGCTGTCAAGAGGGATCTGAAAACAAAAAAATGCTGCTTCCTTGGACAGAAACAAAAACAAAAACAACATTTCCAAAACAAGGAGGAAGAAATAACAGGGTAAATACTGTTGAAAATGGAATTAATAAAAACACATGATCACTGGCAGAATAAAAATAGGATACAGAACTTTCGAATCACTATAGAAGAAACAGTCAATTAAGTGAAGTCAGCTAATAATAGGAAGAGGTGAAAATAAAGGAAAGCAATAAAAAAGCATACATTGGTTTGAAAGAAAGTATAATATATTTGATGTAAAAGAAATATATAAAACCCTGAACTCTTCACTTTCTTCAAAAATTCATAGAACATATATAAATGTTTAACCATTATGCTGTACACCCAAAACTAATATAAAATACTGAATGTCAACTCTAACAGAAAAATAAAAATAATAAAAAGATCTTAGAGAATATATAACCACTTAGTAACTTTTAAAAAATTCTTAAACACTCAGGTTACAATGAAATCTAAACTGAAATATAGACTGTTTAAAAATGAACTCAATTGAACACTCTACATGAAAAAAAATAAATTCCCTAAAAGAAAAATATACAAGAAACTTGAAGCAGTAAAGACAATTGAGTATCGTTTTGTCCATCAAACTGCTAACCGCTGACAGGACTGGCAATGCCTAGTGATGCTGTGTGGGGAAGCAGGCTTTTGATGGACGTATAAATCGTTGCAATATCTGGAGGGAAATTTGAGGTCCTGTACAGAAATTTGTCTTCTAAGAATACATCTTAAGAAAATAATTGGACAACTGTTCAAAGATTCATGTATAGGGATGTTTACTGGAGTGAAAAACTGAAAATATTCACTTTATCAATAGGGGAGTAGTTAAATAAATTATGGTTGTGCATATAATAGAATTCCCTGTAGCTGTCAAACAGAATGAAGCAGATCTATATATATTGACATAATAAGATGATGATATATGGTAATATACTAAAACAAAAAGCAAGTTAGTGAGCCATGCACAGAGATGATCTTGCTTTAGAAAGCATGTGTGTTGCATTTGCTTTATGTGATACTGGCATACAAAGTAGAATGAATATCAATGGTGTAGAGGAAAACAGAGTAAGATTATGGAGATCTCTGATTTCTACTCTATAAACTTCTTTATTGTTTGTATTTTGAATTTTTAAAAATAAGTATTTTTTTTAAAAAACTATGTTTTATAATAAATTCTATAAACATTCACATTTCAAAAATAATAACTAAATCTCACTCTGAATAAGAACTCAAACACAAAGGGGGCTTTTTGTGTTTGTTTAAATTCAGTCTGATTACGAATTCCCTTACCTTTGCTGCTGGTTATTTAAGTGAGGGGTGTGTGGGAGGAGGGCGAGGGAGAAAGGAAAGGTGGGGAGAGGGGGAGAGATTGATAGAGGGAGAAAGAAGGGAGAGGGAGGGAGGGAGAGAGACAGAAAGAGAGAGGCAGAGACAGAGAGAGAGAGGAGAGACACACAGAGAGAGAAGTAGGGAGGGGGGAAGAAAGGAGAGGTGGAGAGGCGAGGGAGGGAGAGGGAGGGAGAAAGAGAGAGAGCTCCGCTTCCACCTTCCACAGCTCTCACTGCAGCTGCGAAGCCCTCCTCTGCTCACTTGGCATTAGCTCTTTTGAGGCTGTGTGGCTCCAAGGAGCCTTCCGGATGGAGGGCTGAAGCATCTTTACCTTCTTCTTGCAATTCCTCTTCTTGGAGTCCTCACACATGCTCTCAGCATGCTCCGTGACTTTACGGTTCTTGCTATGTCACACAGGAGAGGACATTTCCAGTATTTGTTTTGATCCTCTCTTCCTGACAGCTAGGAAGGGATCCTCCGGTCTACCCCGTGCACCCACTGTCCCATAAATAACAGTCCTCGCTCCTGCCCAGAAATCCTGTCATTGATTTCTTGTGCTCTCTCTGTCGGCTTCTCCTATCTGCTCTGCTGTCCTCCAACCCTTGTCATAACCCTCAATTCCAGGAAATTAATGCTGCATGTCTCGGGTATGCTAATGTTGCTATGTCATGGAGGAGAGTAGCCTTCTCTTTAGAAGATGAACGTAAAAGCACCAGGGAATGAAGTGTCATGATTTCCACAATGTACTTTTGAGTGATTCAGGAAAAAAAAAAAAAAGACAAAAAGAAAAGAAAAAAGAGAGAAAGCAGATGTGACAAAATATTCACAATGGTTGAGTCTAGCTGGTAGGTATACAGGTGCTCAGTGCACTGTCCTATTAACTTTTCTATATATTTTACATATTGTATGTTACACAAAAAATTGGAGAAACAGAAGAAACCTCAATTTCCCTGTTTACTGAGTGAGACCAGCTGGTGTGACTGCTTAAATGTCTCCTGGATTTGTTCTTCCCTGTCCCCACTGACACTGGTTGGGCTCAGGCCTCCTCAGCCCCACCACACTCCGGAGGTGATCTCCTCACTGGCTCCCAGATCCAGTCAACCCGTTCTCCACTGGGCTGCCAGAACAGGTCCAAACCCAGCATCACAGCCCCCAAGGGCCTTCATGCTCTGGTCATAGCTGGCTCCACCAGCTTCATTTCCCACTTCCGCTCACCCCTTTACCCTGACCGCTTTCTCCCCACCACCAAACCACAGGTGATGCTCCTGCCATGTGGTCCCATTTCCAGCTCCTTAAGCCTGGCCATCCAGGGTTAGCTCCTCTGCCTGTTTGTTATTAGGACTTACTGTTAGTATTAATAGGGCTATTGTGAAGGGTTAATAAGACAATTATGTGTGCCAGGCCCTGTCTTGGTTAAAATGGTAATGCACGTTTCTTCTCTGATTCCTTGGAACTCTAATAAGTAGTTCCTGTTGGTCAGGTGCTTATATGGAAAGACACTGCTGGGCTTTTGTAATTATTCCCTCCACAACCCTAAACCATAAGCAATCTGGGCTCAAATAGCTCTAAGCTGACCCTTACTACTGTAAGAGAACCACAGAACCATTATTAAATATTTACTAAGTTCCAAGTACTATGCCACATCTCATTTAAGTGGTTTATCCTGAGAAGCTGGTGTTATAAACCATAATCCAGAAGGAGACAGTAATACTCAGAGAGGACAAAGAACTTATCCAAGGTCCTGCAAACAGTAAAGGGTGGGGCTGGGATTCAAACTGGGGCCCACATGACTTCAAGTCCATGACCTCTGCTACTCTGCTGTAACTGTGCCATCTAGGCAAGAGAGTTGTCTGAACTTGGACTGCAGCCCTGTGAGGCTGAAACTAGCCTTTCCAGGTTTCCCATGGGCCCCAGCCCACGCCTGGGGTCACAACCACTGTTGATCACAGGGGTCTCCAGGTGAAGTGGGTGGGACCAGCTGCTAGCTGGGTGGTCTGGTGATGATGCTGGAGATGACTCCCCTGAACTGGCACTGGTTACTTTGCCGGCCTGACACTTACCCAATGGTGCAGCCGGCGTCAGCCTCGATGGTCCAGATGCAGTTGAGATTGTGTTCGTAAGGAGCTGGATACCCAGGTGACAGCACCTGCCCCGACACCTCTCCTTTCACTGTCCCTCCACACTCAGCTGAAAAAAATCCCAAAAGAGTGAGCTTCATGGGATGGCCTTTGCTGCCAGCCAAGATTTGGTGGCTCCTCTTGACTGTGTCCCTGCGTCCCTCTCATTCATTCCAGGTGACTGAGCACAGCATATAGAAGGTCCCTGGATGAGTCTACAGAGATTTCCTATAACTCAATAGTGAAAAGACCAGCAATCCAATTAAAAAATGGCCAAAGGATCTGAATAGGCATTTCTGCAAAGAAGGTACACACACACACACACACACACACACACACACAAATGGTGAATGAGCATATGAAGAGGTGTTTATCATCATCAGTCATTAGGGGGCTACAAATGAAAATCACAATGAGATACCATTTCAAATCCACGAGAATGGCTAAAATAAAAAAGACTGACACTAACAAGCATAGGTAAGGATATGGAGAAACTGGAAACCCTCATACATGGCTGGTGGAAATATAAAATGGCATAGCCTCTTTGGAAAAGTTTCATAATTCCTCAAGATGTTCAACATAGTTAGCCTATGACCCCAGCAATTCTGCTCTTAGGTATCTACCCAAGAGAAATGAAAACATATGTTCACAGAAAAATGTGTAATGAATAATCACAGTAGCATTATTCATAATCACCCCCAAATGGAAACAACCCACATGTCCATCAACTGATGAATGGATAAAACAAATGTGGTATATTCACACTGTGCATGAAAAGTGTGTAATAAGCTATTATCATGACAATCTCCTTCACGAGACTATAAGCTCCTTGGCAGCATAGACCTTGTCTTACTCAAATTTGCATATCAAGTGCCTAGAGTAGTGTTTGGTACATTATAGATATTTTAATAAATATTTATCAAATGAGTAGATGAGTGGATGAATGAAAAAAACTTATTATTTCCAAGGCGAATCACTATAAAGGTCTGAATCAAGGGAGCATGAGTGAAAATGAAGAGGAGGAGATTTATTGCAAAATTTTTTTGGAAAAGGAAGTGACTGATGAATGAGACTGTGGAAGAAATAAGAGAAGATGGGATTAAAGTTACAATGGAAGAATGACCTTCACCTATTGCTACAAAGGACCCATTAAGCATTTCTTGGGCCCCATGACTTGACATGAGACCACTAAGGCATGATGGAGGAAGGGGGTTCTCTGTCAGTAAGCCCGCTCATGAGACCAGATCTTTTGCTCCAGCTTCACCGTGAGTCTTCCCTCTGCAGGTCTGTTGGGATGGGATATGCCAACCTGATTGAAAGACACAGGGCTGAGTGGGCCTATGGCAGGGAGCAGAGTGTGGATGAGAAGATGAACTATAAATTGTGGGGAGAAAGCCTGTCTGGCCCCATAAATAGAGGAGATATCTAGAAAGGTGATAAGACACTACCATTGTCCTTGGCTAGAGCTGCCTTCCATATTCCAGATGGAGAAACCTCTCCTGCTTTCCAGAAAGTGAGTGTTTAAAGGAGTACTTCCTCAAGGACACACTGCTTCTTTCCTCATGGATCACTTTATCTGAGGACTGGCAGGTGGGCAGGAGGGGCCAAGTGGCCAACCTGCAGCAGATTCACTGGTAAGACCATAAGAAGCTACTCTTTCTGGTGCTCTCCCTTCTTTCCATCTAAGAACCTTGGCTGTTTTCTCTGGGCTGCAGCATGCACTCATCAATGAAGAAAATATCTGGATGTTTTAAGTTACAATAGTCATTTCTGGCAGGCCATGATAAAGTCTACAACAAAATGACATATGTAAAAATATACACACGTAATCCCAAGTACACAGCCTCACTCCCCTAAGTGAGGACGGAGGGAGTCTCAGTGGCAAAGGCCTGAGTTTCAGAGTATAAATATTCTTACTAGTACTGCTTGAGTGGATCCTCGAAGTTCAGTCCAACTGGCAAATTTGATATTCAAAAGAACCTTACCCTGAATCCTTTCTGCAAAGCAAATAATTGTCTTATAATGTGAACCATCATCTCTCCTTCACATTTCGCTTGCTCTGGCTTGCCTATCGCATTATACGGTTGTCTGTTTCTGCATGTGTCTCCCTCACGGGTCTGGGATCTGCTTTCCTCTGTATTCCCAGGGCCTGGAACAGGCCTGGCACATGAATGAATAAAGGGGATAAACAAGGATGCAGGGAGAAAGGGATGGGGCATGATCGCAGACTGAATCGATCTTAAACACAAAGAGAGAGGTAGACTCTAGAGGCTACTTGGAGCCTACTATCCTGGTCTGCCCACTTTCAGACTTAAAGTCCTTGCTTTTAGACACTCTATTGTGTAAGCATTGAAGATCCTACTAAAATGTAGTTGTCTAGGGGAAAAGAATATTGGCCGTTAACATTTCCCACCATGCTGGTTCACACCTTCAGCACTTGCACATGCTCAGGCTAGAATGGTCACCTCCCCACCTTACTTCCCCGGTGGTGAATTCTTACCCATCCTTTCAAGTTTCAATTGAAATATCACTTCCTGGCAAAACTTTCTCATATTTCCCCAACACTTTGCACATACTTCTTTTTACAGTGCTTATCTTGTATTATCAATGATCTGTTTCAGTGTCTATTCTCCTTGCTAGAGTATGGGCTCCCTAAGTGCAGGGAAAATGCTTTTTTCTTTTTGTATTTCTCTTCCTCTGCATATACCGAAACATAGACGTACCAAGTCTGGCATATACCGCTTCGTAGGCACTTTAATGCTTTCCCAGTGTTTGTTTTGTTCTTATGAGATTAGCCAGTGCTGCACAGACACGCTGAGGTTGTGGGATGTGGGGAAGGGATGGAGAGAGGAGAAGGTTTGGTGTTTGGGGATGAGGAAGCCGGACTAAGTGGTGTTGTGGGGATCCAGATCAACAGGGAAGGTGACACATGCAGCGAGGTGGGTGGTGAGAAATGAAAGGCCAGACAGAATGAGTGACAGGTGTTGCCTATTTTACATTTCTGCCTTGGACCCGATTTCTCTTGTCCTGTGACACACAGATAAAGCTTCCAGAGAACTTCTGCTGACATTCTGGAAACACCACAGGCTTAAGAAGATGCCAGTTCATGATCTTACTCTTTCTTTCAACATTTCCTCAGAAAAGGGAGCATGAGCTCTATTTTGCCTATAGAGAAACTGAGGACCAGAGTGAGTTGGAGACTCATCTGAGTCTTGGTGTTGCAGGAACCTCTGGCACCCAGCCAAAAGCTTCATCTCTCCTTTTCTAACCGACTCTGCTACCTCTTTTCTCTCACCAGCATTGCAATTCTGAGGGCATGACTTGGCTCTGGCCCCACTTGCTACGTGTGTGACAACGGTAAGCAAGAGGACTCCTACCGACACAGGTGGGGAGAGGCCGGTCCCAGGTTCTGCGTTCTCCGCTCAGACACAGCAGTTCCTCACTGCCCCGCAGACTGTATCCAGGGTCACAGCTGAAGGTCACAGAGCTCCCTGCAAAATGGCCTCCGTCGTGAACCTTATAGCCAAACTGGGGAGTTCCTGGGTCCTCACATCTGATGAGTTCAAAACCTGGTGAAGAGAGAAGAGATAGAGTGAGCAAGACCTGCCATGGCAGAAACCATACTCGCTCTAAAACTATTTCCTGGCAGAAACCATACTCGCTCTAAAACTATTTCCTGGAGGAAGCTGACTGGCACATGCCTCTAGGTATTGAGGGACTCACTGCTCGTGGGCTGCCATATTACCACACTCAGGTGAGGGTGGATTACAGAGTATGTGTTCCCCTGTCGCTATATGTAAATGATTTGTTATTTCTCCCAGGACAGCTTTTAACAGTTTTCAGGCCTAGGGTTGGAATTTTCTATTTCTTTTGTTTGACCCCATAGCATTTTGCTAGTGGGAGCTGTTCTTTCAATTTTGCTCACTAAGATATTCTGATGGGATAATGTAATATAGAAAAGTCACTTTAAATGTATGTTTCAAACTTCAATTATGTCCTGCTTAAATACACTCTATTTAAAAGGGCTGGAGAAGGAAACCTCTGCAGAGCTTATATACAGCTTCTACTCGATGGTGCCTCGCATGTGTTATCTCTCATTTGTTATTCGCAGGAGTCTTATAGGGAGGTATAATTACCTGCATTTTACAACTGAGAACATTGACTTAGAAAGGTTAAGTAAATTGTTCCAAAGTCACACAATCTCAGATGATAGAAATGGAATTTGAATAAGACTCTATTTAATCTTCCTCCACTGATCCGCCTGCTGTAACAGGCGCAGACCTCCTCTACCAGACGGCCTGGAGCCCAGGAGAAAGGGATCTTGAGAAGACGCATTGGATTTGTTTTCTCTAACAGATTTACTGAGAAATATTTCACATACTAAACAGTCACTCATCTGAAGTATACAATTCAGTGTCTTTAGTACATTTGCAGAGTTATGCACCTATTAAGACAATCTATGTCAGGACATTTTCATCTCCTTGAAAAGAAGCCCATCCACATTTTCCTCAAACCCCCTCAGCCCTAGGCAACCACCAATTTTCTTTCTGTTTCTATGGACTTGCCAATTCTTGATGGTTGATATAAATGGGTCATATAATATGTGGCCTTTTGTGACTGGTTACTTTCTCTTATCATAATGTTTTCAAGGTACATTCATGCTGAAGCATGTAGTAAAACTTCATCCTTTTTTATGGCCAAATAATATGCCATCATATAGATGAACAAAATACATTTTGTTTATCCATTCATCAGTTGATGGGTACTTACTGTATATTAAAATAGTCTATAAAAGCACAGTTTTTTTTTTTGTATCTACTGGATAATTAGAAGATCAAATAAATATAAATGGTGGTGACACTAAAGAATGGGGATGTCATCCTAAGTATACCAGGGGGCTGCATACAATTCTGGGTGCTTTCTGTTTTCAAAATCCCAGAAGTAAAGGAGAAAGTCAAAACCATGAAAAAAAAGAGGGAAAGAATCAAGGCTCAACTTTTTTGGGAGTAGAAAAATCGAACATAATTAAACATTAGTGTTTGCATTCTTTACATCTGGCTGGAGCTGAAAATTGTTCTATAAATGCCATGATTAGCAAAGGCTATCTTTGGTGGCTTTAATTAAAAGGCTCGGCATTTATAATTTTTAAAATATTAGTGAGTAAAAGGTATGCTCTCAGTTCAGCTAACCACAAGTTTAAACCACAGAGCTGTGTGCCAAGTGGCAGCTTATCTAAATCACAGGCACAATGCTTGAGAGGGAACGACCAGCTAAGCATGCGCCAGTTAGAGAAAACCAAACCGACTTGGTGATGGACAATGTCCCAGAGCCCCAACTTCCCTGTTTGTGGAACTAGGGAAAGTCTGACTTATCATCCACTGAGATGCAAGAAAGACTTACTGGAAAAGTGCAGCTCAAAGCCCTTGCTGGTGTTTTCGGCATCAGTGATGAAATCAAGCCACAAACTGCTGGACGTGCTGTTCAAGGTCACCCCCAGCATCTCAGAGCGGCTGAACACCCCCAGTAAGCGGGCTGAGTTGTTGTTGCCATCATAGACCTGAGCATAGGAGAGACCCCAACCCAATGTCATCAGCATGGCCTTATTTCAGATCACAGCTTCTCACCCTACAGCTCCCACATTCCCAGAGTTTAGCACTGATAACTGTCAGAGTCAGTGAGTCGTCAGATGCAGAGAAGATGGCAGAGTGGAGCTGGCATCTGAGGGAGTTATTGGCCCTTCTCATCTCCATTTGGTGCCCAAGCCATCTCAGTGTGAATCCAGTTTCTAGGAACTGGTTGCTGCTCTGACCTTTCCAGTGGAGATCTGCTCTTGTTCCCTAGACTCCCATATGGCATTGGCTTACTCTTCTGCAGCCTGAGGAGGCCAGGTTAGGGCTGCCTGGCTGCCCAAGCCATCTGCTTCTGCACACAGGCATGCTGAAAGAATTCAGCATCTCTGCATCACTAAACACTCAATCCTGTCCTTCCAGGAGATGAGACAACCATCCTTTTGCTTGACCCCACCCCGCTGTGGCAGTGGCCTCAGTCTTGACCACTCTGCTGGATGTGGCCCCTGGGATACAGTTAAGGTGAAATTAAGATGACCAGCATGTCATGATGCCCTTGCCTTCCTCAACTAGCCTCTTCCCCTTGCCTTCTAAAAGAAGGGCTCCAGAGAGGGCCTGCTGGGCTTGCCAGGGGTGGAATCGTGCAGGCATCTGGCTTCCCTGACTCCCATCTGTGCCCTAAACTTCTGAGCACCAGCAAAGTCAACAATCATCAGAATAATGAACTGGCTCCCCAGGTTTTGAGGTTGCTGCTCCTTTCCAGATAATTGTACAAATAACAACAGAAGTTGTGATTGAGTGAAGGACCCCCTGGTGCTTTGGTAAATATCAAAGATGGGATCTATGGGTGGGTGATGAATATTTGTGCATGGCACAGGATGTGGTGCCAGCTGCCAGCAAATTGGAACAATATTTCCATTCTACTATTTATGAAGCAAAGCTTTCTAAAAGAAGCCATCCTTCAAGCTAACAGTGCCGTATATTACAGAGATTTGTTTAGGCCCCCGGGAGACTCCAGTCTGTTTCCAGATCCTACGTGCAATTGTTTTGTATCGCTGATAGACTGAGAGAATTCCAGAGTTCCAGCAGACATAGAGATGGCACCAGTTCAAAGAGTTTCAGCTCACTGCTGCATCGGCATTGTTACAAGAATATTTTTACTCACTAAAACATCTCTTGGAATTAATTGATTAAGGCATTAATCATCAGTGCTTGCTAACATCACAATAAGAGACAACGAGATATGTGTTTCTTGATGGAAGATATATCACTACCTATGGAGTCAATTTGCTGAAAAAAAAAAATGAATAAACAAACAAACAAACCTGAATCAGATCAAGCCACTATAACTTACAGGAAATATAGAGGACAGAGGAACATTGTGAAATGATACTCTGGGAATGTGGTCATCAGAAGCCAGAAT
>KE759348.1:0-17823 GCA_000465285.1 Eidolon helvum
GGGGTTAGGGGCAGATGAACCTCTTCATTTTATAGGCAAAAATACTAGGACCCAGAGGAAGATCTGTTAATGTGTCTGCCTTCCCGACTGGACTGTGAGCAACTTGAAGTGAAGGATTAAGTCTTGATCATTTGGTCATTCATTCCAGGCAAAGGAAACAGCAGATGCAAAGGCCCTGTGGCAAGAATGCTGTTGACATGTTGGAGGAGCAGCTAGGTCAGTGAGCAGAGTGAGTGAGAAGAATTACAGGAGATGAGTTGGAGAAGTGACCAGCCAGGTCACGTAAGGCCTTGTAGAACATGAAAAGGAATCTGGCTTTTATGCCAGCTGCCAAGGAAGTCACTGGAAGGTGCCCACTCTGAGAGCAGACACTGAGAAGACAACAGCCAGTAAGAGAGTAAAATGTCCTCGTCTGTCAAATATACAGACAGTTAAATGACCAAGTCACAGGGAGTGTGATCTGTGCCATGATTAGGGACCCACAGGGGCTGCAAGTGTACAGAGCAGGGGCCCTGTTTCAGCTGGAGAGCCCCACAGCACTTCCCAGGGGAGAGATACTTCCACGGAGATCTAAAGGCTGAATTGGAGTTAGCCAGTTGGAAAATAGATCACAGGAAAGGGGATGAGAAGTGACATTGCAGGTACAGCAAGTACAAAAATGCCTGAGAAGAGAGAAAGCCTGAGCATTTGGAGACCAAATAAGTTTAGTACAGCTGAATGGTAGGATTCAGGCAGGGTGGTGGTGGGAGAGAGTGGAGGTGGCTAGCAGGGGTCAGCTTAGGGGTCGGCTTCTCTCAATGCACTGTGAACCTTTTCCTACTCAGTGAGCGTTCTCTACTACAGAGTCCTCAGGGCTACATTCAATTCTTCCACTGTACATTCAGTTGCATAGTAACCAGTCCCCTGGTGTTGGGCATTTAGGTTCTTTCTGGGTTTTCCCTATTATAAACAATGCTGTAATGAACATCTTTTGTACATCTTATGCACACGTATTATTATCTCCATCTTGGTGGCTTCCCAGTGGACAGGCTTGGCTGCTGCCTTGGAGAAGCGTGAGCCAGACCTGCTTATCAAACCAGTCCTGGGGCCTCCTGGGCAGCCCTTTGCTGGGTGTCTTCTTAAGGGGCCCTAAACAGGGAGATTCCGGGAGAAGGTCTGAGGGAGCGATAAAAAGACCTGATCATGAGCTCTGGCTGCACAGATAAAAGGCAGGGAGGGGCCCCAGATCCAGGACCCACATGTCCTATTGGCTGTATGTTTGTCTGTCCATCTGACCTGATGTACCAGCTCTCAGCCCCTGCTAAGGAGGCATCAAAAGAACCTCAGGTACAGGTCTTAAAAGTGGGGTACCAGTTGTGTGGTTCAAACACTTCACTCCTCAGGGAGATGCTCAGGGTTTTGAGTTCCTTCCTGATTGTGGGTCATTCACTGTGCCTACGGGGGTTTATGGTGACATTTTGTCTCAGCCTCTCCAACCTGCTTTGATGTGAGCTTTTCTTATTTACCTGGTGTGTAGGAGCCACTCAGCTAGTTTTAGGGTTTTTTTTCCAAAGGAAATTATTCTATATGTAGCTGTAGATTCTCTGTGTCCATGAGATAAGGTGAGTTCAGGATCTTCCTACATCACCATCTTGAAACAGAATTTCAACAAAAGGATTTCAAATTGAGCATGGACCTTCAAAATGAGCATTGGTTCAAATCACAGCTCTACCACTAAAGAGCCGAGTGACCTTGGGCTAGTTACTCAAATTCTCTGATTCTCAGTGTCCTCATTGGCTCAATAGGGAAAACGACCTAACAGAGTTATTGTAAAAGTTAAATGAAATTAACAAGCACTTGGCCCATCTCCCAAAAAATGATGGTGTGTATTTTCATTGTCATCTGGGGTCTCTATCCTAGTTTCTTTTTTTTAATTATTCTAACAGCTTTCCTGAGATATAATTCACATGTCATATAATTTACTCATTTCAAGTATGTAATTCAATGGTTTTTACTATGTTTATGCCAATCAATTTTGGAACTGTCTCGTCACTGACCCCCCCAAAAGCCTGTACCCATTAGTAGTCACTTGCCATCCCCTCTGCTGATCTCCTTCCCCTCTCAGCCCTAGGTGACCACCTATCTACTTTCTGTTTCTATGGATCTGCCTATTCTGCACATTTCTTATAAGTGGAATCATACAAAATAGGAATCACACAAAATAGAAATCATACAAAGTCTTTTGTGACTGGCCTCTTTCACTTAATATAGTGTTTTCAAGGTTCATCCATGCTATGGCTGATGTCAGTACTTCATTTCTTTTTTTTGCAAAATAGTATTCCATTGTATGGATGGACCAACCACAATTTAATATATCCTTTTATTTTATCAGTAGAAACACTAGGATGTTTCTACCTTTTGGCTTTCATGACAAATGCTGCTGTGAACATTTGTGTGTGGACATGTTTTCATTTTTCTTGGGTATATACCTAGGAGTGGAATTGCTGCATCATATGGTAACTCTATTTTCAATTATTTGAAAAACTGCCAGATCATTTTCCAAAGTAGTTGCACCATTTTGTATTGCCACTGGCAATTTTCGAAGGTTCTCATTTCTACACATCCTTAACAGCACTTGTTATTGTCTGTTTGATTACAGCCATCCTAGCGGATGAGTAAAGATATCTCATTGTAGTTTTGATTTGCATTTCTTAGAGGGCTAATGTCCCCATCTTTTTCAATAAAATTGCTTTATGTCCAAGGACAGATAAATCCTGAGACACCTCAGTCTCAAAATGGAAACACTAACTTGTCCCAAAGAAAGAAGAGAATCTTATATGGAAAAAGGTGTCTATTACTGACTCATATTTCTTAAAGTGGTCCTTCCATAAGCAAATTAACTATTTCCCAGTTTAGGGGCATTGGGGGAGTTTCTAGTCTTCTTCTACTATCTCTAATAATTATAAAGACTGGTGGGTGTCATATGGAAAATGCCCATGATAAATGAATAAAAGCAGGATAAAAAGTAGTTTAGTCACCTAAGCTGAAAAAAAAAATGTTTGTTAATCCATCCAACTGTTTTTTAAGCACCAGCCTGGGGCCAAGCTCACTGCTAGCTTACTATGGACAGAGTCTGGAGAGGAATAGCAAAAGTGAAAGTATTATTGAGGATGGTGGGGTTCTGAGTGATAGATATCACACCCATTCCCAAATTCTCTCGATATATCTAAGAATGACAGGAGAAACATTTTTTGAGCCAAGGCCTCAGAGTATTTTATGGAATCTCCATACAACCCCTGGGAGGTTAATAATAATAATAATATTAGTAGTAATAGTAGTAGTAGTAGTAGTAGTAGTAGTAGTAGTACTATGACACTTACTGTGTGTCTGGCACTCTTCCCCCTGTTAGGTGCCATTATTGTCCCCAGTTTCCATTGAAGAAACTGATGCTGGGCAAGGAGATGCCCTTTGTCTTTGGTGGTCTGTCTGTCCACATTACCCACACACGTGCAGAGCTGCACACACGCTCAGGTCCACATCTGCCCCCTAGGACACACACAGGATCGCACATGCCACAGCCAGACATACATGTGCACTCACGTACAGGACCACTCATATCCACACACACGTGCATGTGCATGTGTGTTCGCCTGGGCTACCTGGACATATGTATCCATGTGCACACAGGCCCTACACTTTTGGATATAAATCTAAGAGTGGGGAAAGGGGTGCAGATAAAGGGAGGGGCCAAAGTCCAACCCTGAACCCTCAAAACACCATTTGCTGCTGGCAGGTGTGTACAGAACTGGGTGGGGCATTTAGGTGGCTATAGGCTCAAAGGGCATAAAAACCCAGGGCCACCCACTAACTTCCAAACAGGGCTACCAGAGTTACGGGGCCTCATCTGCCAGGTAAACTCCCAGCTGGAGGGCCTGAACTGACAGCCTGTCCAACTCTGTGCCAGAGCCTCCAGGGGTTGTCCAAAAGGCATGATCCAGGTCCTCCAGGGGTCCCCAGGGAAATAAAAAGAGAAGATTCACACTCAGCAGCCCTCGGGGAGGCAGCACGGCATGGCGGTCAATGGCAAGCATTTTAGCAACAGACTGCCTGGCTTAGATTCCTGGTTTTGCCATTTACTCTGTGTGATCTAAGCAAGTTAGTTAACTGCTTGGTACCTCAGTTTTCCTATTTGTAAAATGTGGAAAATTCTAACACCTGCCTCCTAGGGTTGTTGCTTAAAAAAGTACTACATAAGTAAGTACTTATAAAATAAGCTACTTTGGGCAAAAGGGGTGTAGGGATGTAGGGAGAAGGGCCAGGCACTGAGTAGACAGAACCTCCTCGGGATCCTGGCCCTGCATCCCACTGGATAACCTTGGACAAATCACAAAACCTCTATAAACCTTGATTCTTCATTTGTAAACTTTGAACAAATCATTCTTGATCACTAAACACATATCTATTGAGGACCTACTATGTGCTGGGCACAATCCTAGGCATGAAGAATACAGCAGTGAGTAAGCCAGATGGTCCCTGCCTGTATGGAGTCCAGGGTCAGAGGAAGGATGAAATAAAGCATCTGGTACATAGTAGGTGCCCAATCAATATTCCTCCCTTTCTTCCTTTTCTACCATTGTAATGTCAATGCGTCGGTATTACAGAGAGTTTAGAGAATGGGGTGGGGTGGGGCTGAAGTAGGGGAAATCTATCACCCAGAATTCTGCCACCACTGACGCAACTACTAGCTTCATTTCTGCCAATTTCATAAGCCAGGGCTTGGCTCGTGGTAAGACACTCAACAAAACATTTTGATTAATCATTGCATTTGTGATCAGCAGGATACAGCTGATGGCACTGTAGCGTGTTTGCTCGATGGGAAGCAGCATAAGGGATCACGGCCATCCCTCTGCACACAGAGGCTTTTCCTTTCTTTTCATCAAGACAGGCTTCCATTTTATGGAAAAGGAAACTGAGGCTCAGAGAGGTCAAGTCACTTGCCCAAGATCACACAGACAGAAATGAGAAGGGATGGCTGTAGAAGTCAGAGCTCTTTTACTCACACTCTTCCGGGCTGTGGGACACAGTGAGGGATGGACAGAGGGGCTTTGAGCATGACGAACTGGTTGACTTTGTATCCACTGGAGTGTGAGGTTTGGGGAGCCCTGTGGGCCAGATGCAGCCTGTCTCCACCACTGACAGCCAGCTCTAGGAACACAGGAAACCTGCCAGGCTCTCGGCTGACCTTGAGGGTCTCTCTGAGACTGGAAACCTTTCACTTCTACCCCAGAGAGCTTGGGAGAACTGCTTCTCCAGGGTGCAGAGCACTGGACATCAAGTTTGTGATTTCTGGTGCCCTCTAGTGGGTAAAAAGAGAAAAACCTCTTGTTCCTTGGAGCTGCGAGCTAGAGTTGAAGTCAGCTGCTCCTGCTGCTAATGACAGTGGCCACTCAATGTGCGCACTTCCGTGCACAGCCACTTTTACACTTAATCTAATGCAACTTCTGCAATAACTCTCTCAATGTACGAATCATGGCTACCACTTGATATAAATAATCTGGGAGGCTTGGGAAAATGACTTTCCATGGCAGAGCCGGGAGTCAAGCCTTTGGAGCTCAGAGGAGGAAGTGAGCATCATCAAGACAGGCTGCCGGCACTGGGAGACAGCCCTGCGTGGTGGGACACAAAGGTCAATGAAGCTGTAGCATGCCTCACTTGCACATCCTCCCCCAAGAATTTTGGAGGGACTCTACAATGCGATCACATGGTCACGTGTTTTATAAAATTTGCAAAGTTAACACATTCTAGTAGTGACTGGTTAAGACTGCTGACCCTTTCTACTCCAGTGTCTAGAACAATGTCTTCATAGAGTGGGTGATAAAAATGTATTAATGAAGTATGTGTTCAATAAATCCTGTTAAATGAATAAGTAGATGATAGAAGAATGAATGAAGTAGCATTTAGTTCGATCTTGAAGGAAGGGGAGGGTTTTAATGAGTGCTTCTCATGCAGTCTAGGAGTGTCCTCCACAGACCGACTAAATTTAGGCCATGGGTGGTCTTGAGTGCCAGAGTGAGGAATTTGGACTTATTTGGCAGGCAGTGGGGAGCCATGGGAGGTTCTAGAGTAGAGGGAGGATTTGAGTGTAACTGTTGATTAAGCAAGAATGTCAGATAAGAGGACAAGGCCCTGTAGCGGGGGCGGGGGGGTAGGGGGGGCAGACCGGTTCAGATAACACACTGCCCTCACCCAGCACCACCAGCCACCGCTCGGGTGATGCAGTCATAGGGGCACAGTCCATTGGGGTGCTCTTTGGAGAGAAATGTCTCCAGATAGCCCCTGCCAGGGTGTCCTCAGGTCTCTGGGAAGGAGAGTCCAGGCTAGGAGTGTCCTGATGCCTCGGTGGGTATTCAGCCTGGATCTGCTCAACACTCTGTGTGTGTCCAGCCCAATGTGGGGGACAGGCTGGGGCCCCGCCCAATTTAGTCAGGGGGTGTCGTACGGTGTGAGGGACCCAGGCACTGCAGCATGTCCCAGCCCCTGGCTGTGAAGTGAGGTGGCCATTCCATAAGAGGAAACTGAAGCTGGCCGGGCAGTGGTAGACCCGTGAAAATCCAGCTGTATCGCTGCCTCCTTTACTAGGTCCCAAGGCACGCTGCTCTCACCCCTCTGAGTCCCCCCGCCACCTCTAAAAAAAGAAAAAGAAAATCCCAAGTCCTATTTATTTAGCACTAGTTTCGTGCCTGCCCCCTGCTAAGCATCTTCATGTCCCAACACCTGATTATTCCTCCAGCCACCCTGTGAGTGGGAGAAATGGCTACTGTTTCCATTTTACAGATGAGGGGTTGGAGAGCCCAGAGAAGTGGAGTCACCTACCCAAGGTCACACAGCAGTAAATGGTAGAAATGAGATCAAATCTAGACTCCAGAGGCAGCAACCCACCTTGGTCCCCAGCTGTTCTGCCTCCTCTCCTGGTCCAAGTTAAGGCACAGAAACTCAGCTTTGCCAGCAGAGGGTGATATGCCCTCAAAGGTAAGCCCTGCTTCCCAGAACTCTGCCCAACAGAATTCTGGTGGCTGCGGACCGCTCCTGCATGCTTCTGAAATCTTTAGCCTTGAACACCCACTTAATCCCAGGTTCTGATGGGGTCTGGGGATCATGGAGAGGTGTGTGGAGAAATATAAAAGACAACCTTCAAACGAGGTGAGCCGATGGTTCACAGAAAAGCCAATGCAATGGCTTTAACATATAAAAAGAGCTATTTAACATTATTGTTAAATCCACGATGAGAAGACAAGCATTTTTTTTTAATCTATCAAATTGCCAGCTGAAGGTATGGAGAAACACATCCTAATACATTGCTGGTGGGATTAAAACTTCGTTTAACACCTACAGAAGGCAATCTGGTACTATCTATCAAAATTAAAAATACAGAGGCATCCAATAGAAATGCCTAATACATTAATCAAAAGACCTGTACTAGATTTGCTCTATTTAATATGAGAGCCACCAGCCTTGTGTGGCTACTGAGCACTTAGTCTAAATTGAGATGTGCTGTAATGTAAAATATTCACCGGATTTTGTTCATATAAAAAAAAAGGAAAATATTTCTTTGGCCATGTCACCCTGAACACGCCTGATCCTGTCTGATCTCAGAAGCTAAGCAAGGTCAGGCCTGGTTAGTACTTGGATGGGAGACCACCTAGGAAGATTGGGTGCTGTAGGTGGAAAAAAAAAAGTAAAATAACCCTTAATATCTGTTTTATATTGATGATGTGATGAAATGATAATATTTTTGATAAACTGAGTTAAATAATTTTTAAAGTTAATTTCACCAGTTTCCTTCTATTTTTTTAAAATGTGTCTGCTAGACAATTTTAAATTATACATGATTTGCATTTGTGGCTCATAGTTTTTTGATTGTGCTAGAATACACATAACATTTATCATTTTTAACAGTCTAGCTCAGTGGCATGAAGCACGTTTATAATTTTGTGCAACCAGCACCACAATCCATCTCCAGAACTGTTTTTTATCATCCCAAACAGAAACTCTGTACCTGTTAAACGATAACTCCCCACTCCCTCCTTCTCCTCGGCCTTGGTAACCAGCCTTCTACTTCCTGTCTCGTTACACTCAATGTACCAAACAGGCCTCGCTTCCCTTGCAAGGTAGGCTGGGAAATGTAGACTCACTGTGTGTCCAAATGAAGAGGAACCGGGTTGCCAGTCTCTGCCACACTTGCCCAGTCCCCTGCTGATGCCCATTTAAGCGCGCACCTACTGTACGCTCAGCCTTGGGGGCAGAGGCCTCGATTCTCCAGCTGTGCGACCACTCACTTCCATTCTCAGAACCTCCATTTTCTCATCTGTAAAATGGGGATATAACAATAATCATCTCTTCCTATTGAGATGGTGGTGATGAAAGCACTCTTCAATTTATGAAAGCCTCAGACTTTGCAAAGAAGTGGGTGACACTGTCCCTGCCCTCTAAAGCATTAAGTAACTAAAGGAAACAAGAGTTTGAGACATGCCCCCAGACCTTGGGAGGTGGTGGGGGCTGTGCCCACAGGGGAGGTGGGAGCGATCAGAGGGGCTGCTTCAGGAGAGGACCCATGGCCGAGCCTTAACAGAGGATGGGCAGTCAGAACAGACCCAGGAGCTCGGGCATGGCATGGCGGGGAGGAGACAAAGTGGAGGCCGGCACGCCCATGGTATATCCAAGGGTCCCATACCCGAGTATTTAAAGCAGACATTCCCAAAGGGAGGGACGTTGGCTGGGCTGGGAGCTGACGCACACTTACATGCTTGTTCCTTGGCAGGATGGGTTTGAAAAAGAAAAAAAAAAAAAGAAAGAGAGATTAAAAACAGATTATTGGGGAGAAAAGTATTTCAGGCTCGAGACAACTGTCTCTGCCGCCTCTGGCCCCCTTCCCACCCATTCCCCGGCCCTGATGCAAGCCTGGCTGAAAGGAGGTATTCCTCCTGGGACTGTTGGAGCCGAGGGCCTGGCTGGCAGGAGACCGAAGCCTACCCCAGTCCCGCCTGCATGCCAAACTTCGCACAGGCTTAAATATACCCACAGTCCGAAGGAATGCTGTAGGCCATGCTAATGATTTTCATGCTCCTTGAATTCTCCCCTCAAGACATATTCTGTTATTAACCCCATTTCCCGGATAAGTAAATTGAGGCTCAGAGAGGTTAACCAGCTTGCCTACAGCCACACAGCCAGGTAAAGGTGAATCTGACGGAATCCATTGCCTTTTCCTGGGTCTGGGGTGTAGACAGAGCAAGGAAGAGGTTTAGGACAGCAAGGAAAAATGTTCCAGAGGGGACAGGGTTGGTGCGAGAGGCAGTATGATGCAGTCGTTAATGGTTGGACTCACGAGTCAGACTTGGGGGCTGTTTGTTACAGCAGCATCACCTATACTGTATCCTGATTAATACAGATCATGATAAACTAAAAATGTGAGGACTTACCATCCTGTTCTTAGAACCAGCATTCTAAAAGAATTTTGCACTGGTTAAATTTTGGTAAAACGCACATAATATAAAATTTGCCATCTTAACATTTTAAAATGCACAGCTCAGTGGCATGAAGTGCATTCACACTGTTGTCTACTGTCATTGTCATCCATCCACGAAACGCTTTCGTCTTGTTAAACCCAAACCCCACCCCCATTAAACAACTCTCCACTCCCCCCCACCCCCAGAGCCTGGCAACCACCACTCTACTTTCTGTCTCTATGAATCTGGCTCCTAGGCACCTCTTATAAGCGGAATCGCACAGTACTTGTCTTTTTGCGCCTGGCTTATTTCACTTAGCATAACGCCCTCATGGTTTATCCACATTGTTGCATGTCAGAATTGCCTTCCTTTTTAAGGCAGAATAATATTCCATTGTGTGTATGGGCCACATTTCTCTTATCCATGGGCCCTGGGGTTGCTCTCGTCTTTTGGCTGCTGTGAATATGCGGCTATGAACAGGACGCGCAAATATCCAGAGCAGCATTTCTAGACAAAGACGAGGGAGGAGATCCTCACCAAGAAGCCAGGAGACCAGGTGTCTGAATTCAACCGCGAGCTGACTGCGACTTCGGGCACGGCCCTTGCTGCATCTCCTCTGAACTTCTCACCCTTCCGCTGCCTACTTCATAGTGGCACAGTGCGCTAAGACCAAGTCAAGCCACGGAGATGAATGCCCTCGGTGAAGAGAAGCCACGAGGGATTGTTATTGTTATTACTCAGTGGGGTGAGGGCGATGATTTCCCAAAGGCATGAGTCACTAATGGTGAAATTCCAGGCATCAGGAGAGGCAGTTCTGGGCAGCAGAGACCAAATTCCACACAGAGCAGTGACCCTGACCCTGAGCCCCCTCGGGAGTCACACCCTCTCTCCTTGGCCACTGGCTGTTGTGAGGAAGGAGTCAGTGAATGTCATAGATAGATGCGGTCCCAATGTTTCACCCAATGGTTAAAGGAGGCTCTGAAGGGGCGATGCACTTGTCCAGGGCCACACAGGCAGAAGGAAGTGGAAGCTGGGCTAGAATTTGAAGGTCCAGACGCCCTGCCGTGCACCACACTGCCACCCCCATGGTTCCGATCCAAGGGAGAGGGGATCAGAAGTGAGCTCTGGTAGAGCAATTAGAGTCAGGGGGAATCAGGGGACCCAAATGGCCTCAAGGTCAAGTGCAAATTTCCTGTTCAGTATCTCATGAGGTGACCTAAGAACCTTTCACCTTAGAGCCCTCTCTATACTTTCCAAAACCTTGACACTATTGGTGATCATAACAATTGCTCCTATTAACCGAGCCCTTTCTATGTCGTGGGCTTAGAGCTAAGCAGGTCACATGTCTGGTTACATTTCTTCCCGCCTATGAGCTAGGCACCTGTGTTAACCCATTTGAAAGCCCCCAGACCTTAATTCAGTGGCATTTTCAAGGTCATGAAATGAGAGGAGGCCAGAGTTGGATTTGAACCCAGGGCTGGGTGCCTGTGGAATCTGGCTACTGAAGCACAATGACCTGTGGCTTCAACTGAATTCTGTGACAATACTGAGGTGGAGACAGGGGAACTGCTTGTGCTCATCTGTGTGGGGTGATCTGGTGGCCTGCTGGCAGGAAGAGGAGTCAGGGCTGGGACCCACCCTGCCAGGGTGGGCTTCTGTCCAGTACATCTGCTCTGAGGAAGAGAAAGCTCTCTCAGGAGTGCACAGGCCCCTGCCAAACCCGGAGACATGGGATGGGGAAGGGGTGGAGACAGAATCTAAATGTGGTCCCCCTCCACCGGCGACAATGAGGGCGGCCAGCATTTAAAGAGCACTATTTCATTTCACCTGCACCCGTGTTGAAGGCATTAATTCCCGCCCCCGCCCCCCAATTTTGCAAGTGAAAACACTAGGTTCAGGGAGGTGAGCTCACCTGTCCAGCTGACCAGGCTAGGAAGTTGTAGAATGGAGATGCTACAGTCTGGCCTCTTCTTAACCATGCAAATTCCCATCCCAGGGAGAGGAGGGAGAAGCAGCCTGAACAAACCTGCACAGCCCAGCAGACTCCAACGCCCTAGGCTCCTGAGATTCTATGTGCTAAGGGTCCCAGACACATGGAACCCCAAATTCCTCAAGTGGAGCCGCCCTATGCTGTGATTCAAGAGTCGCCCGATACTCTACCATTCATGGAATAATACATGGGGTGTGGTCCAGAGGGCTGAGCCAATAGAAACCCTGCAGTGCCCAGAGGGGCTTGGTGACCCCACTGACAGCAGGCCTGATTGGTCAAATTTGGCTATTTACAGAAGCCCTTTCCTTCCCTTCTTAGCCCCAGCATGTGGGGAAGGCAACTATCTTCCCAAGCCCCATCCTTTTGTGGCCTTAGATCCAGCTCAGGCCTAGAATCCTTTGCTCGCTCCCCTTCCCACTTCATCCTTCTCTCTAGAGCCTGCCTGTGTCCTGGTATAAGGGTGGACAATGTGCTCAAGGAGAAATCTCTCCCCTAGCCCTAGGGCCTAAGCCATTCCAGGTTCTCTAGTCTCCTTGGCTGGTTTTCAGGGATGGACATGTGTACTGGCTAGGTTAAGTCACGCTAGCGGCTATAACAAACAACTCCATGGTCCAGTGGCTTTATACCATGAGTATTTGGTTCTTTCTCACATCTCAGTACAAGAAGCCTTGGCAGGAGAGTTCTTCTCTGTGCAACCCCTGAATTCATCAATCTTGGACACCCCCCACCAACCGCCAGATTTGACCACAAAGGTCCTTACTGTTGAAATCAGGAGTATCGGGGTATTCTGTTCCTTGCAGCCTAAAACCTCCTGACACTCAGGAGTGAGTGCTGAAAATGGCTAAGAGGCAAGCCTACTCTGTGCTTGTTTGGGGGGAGGGGGAGGGGAAGGTACAGCAGTTCAAACAAAACATGAAATGAGCACCTACTATGTACCAGGCCCTTAACATAGTGGCTATGTGGTGGCACAATGCCCAGATTCAAATCTTGGCTTCATCACCTCACCAGCCCTGTGACCTTGGGCAGTTCACTTAACCTCTCTGTGACACAGTTTCTCCATTACTAACATTGGGGTGCTTATAAATAATCTACCTAATGGGTAGAGGATTAAATGTCCAGTTCAGGTAAAGCACATTATCAGGAAACATGAGCTTAAAAATTCCTGTCCAGACCCTGTGGAGTGTGAGTAATATTAATCCCACCTGAGAGAGGGGAAATCCGAGGTCCAAGGAGGTGAAGCCCAAAGACATACAAATAATAAGAGACAGCCTGGATTTGAACCCAGGTCTAGCCGAGCACCTACTATGTGCCAGACACTGTGTCAGGTGTTTAGATACATTATCCCTTTGGACTTACACAGCAGTCCTGCAGGCAGGTATTGTTGTTGTGATTATTATTGCTCCTATTGAACAGAAGGGAAAACTGTGGCTCAGAGAGATGATAAGACTTGCCTCCAGGCAGGGTCAAGATGTGAGCATTTGACCCTAGTCCAGAGTCCAAGCCTTTATTCTTCCCACTGTCCATAAGCCTCCGTGATGGGGATCCTCAGACTAGCACGGTGGAGCGTCAGGACTCAGAAGAGTCACACGTTTGCCCTCCTGGGCTGTCCGGAGTCCCCTGGAGTTGTTGCCCAAAGCTGACTGCAGGTCTGGCCTATCTCCAGGCTTGTCCTAGTCATCACCAGGTCACACCCCTGCTCTCCCAGGAAAACACCTGGAGTGGAAGGTCCCACCCGAGAGAAAGTTGGGTCATTTTATAAAATAAAGCAGAACTTTTGAATGATTATGATCCATAATGGAGCGGGCCACCCTGGAGCCAAGGCTGACAGCCCCCTGAGAAGAAGGTGGGAGAGGCAGCTCCTGCATGGGCAGTGACAGTGGATTCAAAGAACTTTCAGTTTTGAGAAGCCGTGATGGCAAGAGTCTCCGATGCCATATTCCCAGTTCCAACTTAAAGCTGCATGATACTCAAAAGCTAGGATCTGAGGCTGCATGCCTTTGTTCCCTTTGTGTTCTCTATCCAGACAGTCAGACCGTGGAGCATGCACTGACTCGGGGAAGGAAAATTTCAGTAACAACAGAGAACAAGTTTTTAGGTTTCAAAATCCTCCTTTCACTCTCCACCCCCCCCCCCCCCTTAAAAAACTATCATTAAATAAACCCAGCCCACTTAATCCCTTTCCCTCCCCCCCCCCCCCCCCCATTAAAGACCATTCTAGAAGAAACTCGGGCATATTAATTCCTAACAAATCAGAGAAAGGTGTGATTCGATGCTTTCTCTGTCCCTCTGCCACACAACACGCAGGGTGGTGGCTGCTCCATCAGCCCAGGTCCTGGAGGAGACACAGAGTAGGGCTACAACTGACCCTGAATGGTCACACAGCAGGAGTGGCTGAGAAGCAAGGAATGTGGGTGGCTGATAGTGCGCCCTACACTAGCCGACCCTGTGCACGCACATCTCTCCCCACCCCTCTCTCCTTCTTCCCAAGGAAAAAGGCTGGGAAGAGAACCAGAGAAAGAGCTACGTGTGAACACAGTTTTAATTCTGTGGGTCACCGTGACCCCGAGAGCTTTGAAGAATCCAAAATTAGAGACGGGGGCGGGGGGAAGACTGACAGATGAAGGGATCATGTGGTATGTCTGAGCCAGGAGGTCCTGAGACAACCTCACACTTAGACACAACCACAGGGAAAGCATGTGTGTGTGTGTGTCCCCCCCCCCCTGTGTGTGTGTGTGTGAGACTGGGTGGGGGAATAAAACAAAATGATTAAGATTAATTTTCTGCCCACATATAAAGTGGGATATTGTAATAAAAATTAATTCAAAATAGATTACCATCCCTGCCCGTCTGAATTTTGAACTAAGATATGTGCCTGCTACGCATAATTCTGAGATTTCATAATCCCGTGGCTTTTGCTGTGACTCTCTCACTGGGTGGACAGTTAGACATGGACACTGGGAGGACCCAGGCCCAGAAACCGGGAGAACTGAGCCCTGTTCTCAAATGTCACCTTCCCTGGATGCCTTCCCTGGCCACTCGATTTAAAATAAAACTCCCTCTGCCACCCTGGGTATTCTCAAGTCCTCGTCTATGTTTTCCTCCAAAGTACTTAGCATCGACTGAAATACTGCCGGTTTTACTCACTTCTTTATTGTCTATTTCCCTCACTTGATAGTAAGTTTCAAAAGGACAGGGATTTCCTTTTTTTTCCCATCCCATTCCATTCCATTCCATTCCTTCCTCCCTCCCTTTCTTCCTTCCTTTCTCCCTGTCTTCTTTCTGTCTCATTCCTTTTTCTTCTTTTCTTTCTTTCCTTTTATTTATAAAAAATTTCAGGCATACAGAGAAGCATAGAAAATATATAATGAACAACTATTTGCCATTTACCCTAGATTTAATATTTGCTTCATTTTTTTTTTGGTGCCAGCATTTTTTAAAGTAAAGAATATTCGTCACAATATTCCTCTTTTATGACTTGACGGTAGAGAGTTTTGTCCCTTTTACTCATTGCCTTATTACTCACTGCCTGGAAGTTGGTGGGCCTTCAACAAATAGCTGTTGAATGAATGGATCTCATCTAATCCTCATGGCAGCTCTATGTGGTATTATTAGTATCCCCACCTTATAGAAGAGGAAATTGAGGCACGGAGAGGTAAAGTAACTTGCCCAATGCCACAAAGCTAGGAGGTGGTGGAAGGGGAATCTGAGCATTGGTAGGCTGAGTCCTGAGCCCCCAAATTTGCTGCACTAGAACTCTCTGGGGGCTCCTTCCACTGAGATGTCCATTTATCTTCTCTTTCTACCTGTTCCATCCGGACACCATCCACAGAGGAGACCCATTGGAGGAAGAGGGGTTCACGGACTAGCCACCACATCTGGGCACCCAGATGGTCTCCGTAAAGGCTGGGCCCCTCTGTCCTGCCCTGGGGTGGAAACGGAACACTCCTTCCCAGACGGGTGACCTTTGGGGTTTGTTATGAATAGAGATTCCTTCTGGGGAACGTGATGGCTGATGCCAGGAGCCTGGGTCCCCAGACTTAACCCCCAGGAATGTGGACAGAAATCCGCAGCCTCCGCCCTGCAGGCCGGCTCTTCCAGCTGCCGGGCCAACCAGAATGGAGGCTGGTTCTCGGCCACTCGCCCAGCCACTGAGCCTTCTGGGGAGGTGGACTGGGGCCTTCGATCCCCAGGCTGGAAGGCAGCTCCTTGGGGTTACAACAGCTCTGGGCTTCAAAATCAGATAAACCTGGGGTCTGTGTGACTTTGGACAGGTGCCCAACCTGGTGAAGTCTTGGCTTTCACATCTGTCAGATGGGGATAATTATTATCCCAACCTCACGGAAGATCTGGGACCAGGGGGAGGCAAGCCTGGTGCCCAGGGCACCACATTTAAGGAGGCGCTGGCTCTCGGCGCCAATCCTGCACTTGTAGGAGCCTGAGGGTGAGCGCCCCCTTCAGTTAAGCCTCCCTGCTGCACCCGAGTCCCAGGGGAGGAAAGGAAATAATTCTGTGCAAACACATCAGCACAGTGCATCGCACACACTTAGCGCTCGCTCTTTGTGAAGTGCTGTTACTGTCACTATTGTTACTGACTGCTGTTCAGAAGTAGGCTGGGCCCTGTCTCTGGGTCTCTCTCAACAGCCTCCATCGCTTCCTCCACCTGTGTGTACTGTGCCCTTTTCATCATTTGTCCCCTTGTAAGTATTAAATGACCACGAATTTCATTACCTTCCTTGCCCTTAAGCGCTTGCTCTCTATGAAATGAGACATGACAACCACGACCACTAATACCTACCAGCTGCTTACCCTGTGTTGGGCACTGTGCCAAAGAGCACCACACCAGCTCTCATCTAATCTTTACCACGAGCCCATGAGGTAGGAGTGATGCTCACACCCATTTTGCAACTGAGGAAACCAAGGTGCTGAACCATTAAGAAACTTGTCCAAGGGTGCACGGCCAGGGAGGGCTGGAGCTGGCGGCAGACCAAGGTGGTCCAACCCCACGACCCCCGCCATGGAGACTGGAACGGGGTGCCTTCCACTCCTCTCTGCCCTTCCACTCTGCCCTAAGGGCGCACAGATGGCTCAAGGCAGGAGCCTCAGTGCCCACTGGGGCAAGACTGGCTTCCCTGAGCTGTGTGAGGTCCCAGGCACCTGGGGAGAGGGGGATGGTCCAGACACCCTCTGGGCATTTGCAGGCCGCAGTAAGCAGTTTCTGAGCTCGTCTCAGGCTGGACAGTGGCTTCTGCCTTCAGGCTGCGACAATAATGACATTGAACTCATATTTGTCAAGCATTCACTGAACCAGTGCTGTGCCACACGCCTTCCATTCAAGATCTCTATCAATCCTCACAAGCGTCCTCTTATTTATTATTGTTTCTATGTTATAAATGAAGGAGACTTCAAGGCCAGGTTCACAGCCCAAGTATATGGCGGGTCTACGATCTAGACTCCCATTTGTCTGAATCCCAGGTGGGCGGGGGAGGGGAGTGACGGCTTGGCTGCTGAGGGCCTTAGAGGCACCAGTCACTGCTACCTTCTGTATCTCTTCCTACCGCTGGCAGCTGCTGTGGCCAAAATGGGGTGACCCAAAAGGAAGTCATTGCAGGGGCTGGGATTGGGGTGAGGAAGAAAGCGCACACCTGGGCTCCAAGGATTCTGAGTGTGGCTGCTCCACACACAGAACAGCGCCCCGAAGTCACACGCACATCGCTTGGGGTGAAGTAAAATGTGCAGGTAAGTTTTGCTTTAGAGGAGATAGCTCCTCACTGGTCATGACACTGAGGTTGTAATTTGTACATATTAGTTTTTTCCCTGCCTCCTACCTCCTTCTGCTCCGCACACAGAACAGCGCCCTGAAGTCACACGCACATCGCTTGAGATAAAGTAAAATGTGGTGCAGGTAAGTTTTGCTTTAGAGGAGATAGCTCCTCACTGGCCATGACACTGAGGTTGTTATTTGTACACATTAGTTTTTCCCTGCCTCCTACCTCCTTCCTTTGTAACGTGTCCTTCATCTGGCCACCAGTGTTGTCATACATCTGGCCACATACGGGCTCTGTCCAGGACTGTCCAGGGGCTCTCACCACACAGGGCAGTCTAAACCTTTTCCTGGCACTCAAGGCTGTTTGCAGACATCCCTCAGCCTTGCAGCCTGTTGCTCCCACCATTCACACACCTCAGCCCTGCACACCACAGTCTTTGCTGTTCCACAAACAGGTCGCGTCTCAGAGACTGGTGCAGCGGGCTGACTCTACCTCTTTGACTTCCACAGGTGGGTCCCTCTGCCCCAAACATCCTTCCTCCCCCAAGTTCTTTCTGAATATTCTCAGGCTGGGCTGAGCACAACTC
>KE759348.1:21170-36410 GCA_000465285.1 Eidolon helvum
TTCCCTTTCATCTGTGAGCTCACTGTGGGCAGAGACTTTTTTATTCTTTATTTAATGGTAGGGCATGACCCACTACATTCACTGTTTGCTGAATAACTGCATGCATGGATGGATGGGTGGATGGATGGATGGATGGATGGCCAAATGGATGAACAGGTGGATCAATAGATGAGTGAATGAACAACACATGAATCGATGGATGGACAGATGGATTGACAGACAAATGGATGGATGGGTTATCCAGATAATGGCATTTGTAGGAACCCAGACAGTGAAAGGTAAGCCCCTAGAGACTGGATGTCCTGACTGATAGAGGGGCTTTTGGCTGGGGAGGCAGGAATCTAACCTGTTATCTGCATCCTCCAAGGGACGTCTGGCCAAGAGTGAAGCTACATCTGCCCAGGTGCCTGGTCCCTCTTGACCAACTACTTCAACTCATTGGAGTCTCTTGAATTCTGGTAATTAATTAGACATCAGAGGGTCTAGAGGAGCCACTCGGACATTCTGGAACTCTGCATTCCTGGGGCCTTCCCTCCATACTCCCCTCTGAGTGAGAGCAGTGACTCCAGAAATGCTTCCAGGCAGAGAAACATAGATTTCTAGAGCCAAGCAGCCCTAGAAAATATGGCATTCATCCCTCTTCCATTTTGCAGATGAGGAAACTGAGGCCAAGCAATGCCATAGACCTTTCCTAAGAATATACATCAATAAAGCTGGGATTAGAACTGGGATCCTCCAATTCATTCATTCACTAGTTTGTTCATATATTCATTCACTCATTCATGCAACAAATATGTATCTGGCACCTAACATATGTCCGGTTCAGTGCCTTTTCCCTGGCATACTAGGTCTGTAAATAAACCCTCATGCCAATTTCAAAGCCTTTTCCATGTCCCATTATGACCTCCTCTAGCTCCCCAGTAGGCTTATGTAAGTCTCACCAGCTGCACCCTTGGCACAGCCCCTGTGTCAACCCCTTTATCCTGCAAATGAGGACCACTTCATTGCCAGGAACCCCCAGGTCACAGAGGTATGTGCAGCCATGTGCAGGGTTGGTCACATGCATGTGTCGAGAACTCCACATCCCACCCACCCCCCACCTTGGTGGGGACCACGTTGGTCCCTACACACAGAAACTTGCCAGCTCAGACTAAAGCCAAGTGTTAAACTGTTCAAGCCCCACAGCTGTTTGGGGGCGGGGGAAGCTCACCATGGCACTCAGGATCACAGGACCAGGAGCAGACCTCTGAACTCTTGCCCAGACTGGGGAATATGTGGAAGAAGGGGCATAGTGGGGCATCTGGGGGCTGGCTAATCGCAGGCCAGATGAGCAGGCAGCTGCAGCTCCTTCCGACATGACCACAAGCAGGGCAGAGTGGAGGCAGCCAATCTTGGAGAGATAGGCTTTGCATTCCGGGGCAGGAGCCCAGACCTGGGTGAGCCATGGCCATTCACTGCGCCCCTCTATGGGCCTTCCTGATGGAAGTGATCTCCCTGAAGATGTGGACCAATTCGGTATTGTAAGGGCCAAAATAAGGTTCCGCTTCTCATAAAAGAAAACCTTCTGAGAACAAATCAATGAACTAAAGAACAAAAGAAGAACGTGGAAGGACAATAGAACCAAACTACTTCTAGGATCCAATCAATAGAAGACAGACTCCTGAAAAGATTGATCATGACAAAAAAGAAATGATGCAAATAAGTAAAATGAAATACAGGGTAAAACAATGGAGAATTACATTGACGTAACAAGGATTAAAAGGAATGTTAAAACTTGTGAACAGTTGTATGCTAATAAATTGAAAGCTTGGGGAAAATAGATAAGTTTCTAGAAAGTTATAAAGTACCAATAGATTGGCCATGAAGAAATAGAGAATTTAAATTGATCAATCAGTATTACAGAAAACGAAATGGTAGTTAAGCCCTCCCACCCCCCAAAATCAGACCAGGACGTTCTTACAGGTGAGGTCTGCTGAATTTTTAAGAAAGAGTTAACCCATATTTTATGCAAGTAGCTCACAAAAAAAGAAGGCAATCTAGCTTATTTTATGAGACAAGTGTCATCTCGGTTGCAAAGCCTGGATAAGACAATATAATAAAAGAAAATTATAAGCCCCTTTTACTTATGAACATAGGATAGAAAAACACTAACCAAAATATTAGCCAATTGAACTGAGTAATGTGTTAAAATACTGATCCCTCAAAAAGAGTTTATCTCAGAAATGCATCAGCATCAGGAAATCCACCAGTGTAATTCACTGCATCCTTAGATCAAAGGGAAACAAACCCAATGGTTATGTCGATTGAAAAAGCTATTGCTAAGACCCTTAGGTATATGCCCTTAGGTATATTTTTTAAAAAAAATCCTCAATAAACTAGGAACATAAGAAAAGCTTCTTAATTAAGATTTTAAGATCAAAAACCTTCAGAAAATGTTATTCCTAGTGCAGAAACTTTATATACATGTCAGGATCAGGAACAAGCCAAGATGTCCGTTATCCAGCTATTGCTTAATAGATAATGCCAGAGAGACGGGCTAAAGCTATTAGGGAAGAAAATAAGAGGTGTGAGGATTGGCAGAGAAGAGGTAAGGCTATCGCTGTTCATAGCTGGTGTGATCATCCACCTTGAATAACTACCAAAGAAGGTGACAAAGTCTTTGAACAAATAAGAGAATTCAGCAAGGTTGTCAGATACATGAACAACAACAAGAATCAATAACATTTTTACACCAGCAATAACTAACCAGAAAAACTCAAAACAATGGTGGCTTAAACAAGAAAGTATTCAAATAGAGAGAATAATATATATTAGATTATATTACTATATTAATATTCTCACAATATTCTTATATTATAATATGTATTTATATTATTTTTTTAATCATGTGAACGAAATCTCTAGGTGGGGCGTCCAGGGTACACATGGCAGCTCCAGGTTTTATCAAGAATCCAGGCTCCTTCTACATTTCTCTTCTTCCTTCCTTTGCACATGAGGTCCGTCCTCAAGGTACCCTCGTGTTCCAGTAGCTGTCACACTTCACCATCGTGTTTGCCTTACTGATTGGAATCAGGAGGAAGTGGGAGTGGAGGAGGTGGGACAGAAGGGAAGTCCTTCCTTTTTTGAGCTTTCCCAGAATTAAACACTTCTGTTCATATCTCATTGCTGGAAGCTGGTCGCATGGCCATGCCTCGCTGCAAAGCTGACGGCATTGCTACTCTGAATAAAATCAGGGTTTGGTTACGAAGAAAGATGGGGAGAAAAGGTATTAGCTTGGGCATCTATCTGGCTCTGTCACAGATGCTGATTTCCAAAGGAAGCTAAAGCCCAGAGGGATGAGAGAACTTACACATGACCATGAAGCAAATAAGTGGCAGAGTTGAGATTTTCATCTGATTGTCTCTTGATCTTCCCACGGTACAGGCGTCCCTTCTCTCGGTGGTACGTGTAGCTATGGGAGCACCAACACTGCTCACTCCCAGCTCTGCTTGGATTAGGGTCTGTTTGTGCTTTCTCCATCCTCACCACCTAATGTCACCCTGTGAGCTCCCCAGCATTGGGCATCTTATTCACCCCACCTCACCAGAAACTTGCACAGAGCTTGGCATGGCAGGAAGAATGGGTGTAGGGAGGTGACAAACTGAATGGCTGCAACTGGCTTCCTCTTCCAACTGCAGATATTTTTTCATGGCTTTTATATGCTGTGTTTTGATCTAGATAGGTTTCATGAGTTTCACTTTTCAGATGCATTTCCTAGAACTTAAAGGGTTAGGCCTGACTCGGGTCTCATTGAACGTGTAAGCCACCTCAAAACAAAACAAACAAATAAAACAAGCAAACAAGACAGAGAAACTAAGGTCCAGGGAAGCAAAAGTATGTATCCCAGATTCCAAGATACTTGTGGCAAAGAGGATGTCATATGTCCCTCATTCTGGTTTCTCTTCCTGGGCACAAATAGAAAAATCACATTTCCCAGCCCCCTTTGGAGTTAAGTTGGGGTCATGTGACTAGTTCAGGCCAATAAAATATGAACAGAAGTGATAAGTATCACTTCTGGTCTGAGGCAGTGTGCCTTCTCTACCCCTCTTCTCCAAGGTGACCTTGAAGACCATTGGTATAGACTGGTGACTCACAAACATGATTTGTACATACAAATCACTTGAGGGTATTATTAAAGTGCAGATTCTGATTCTGGGGTGGGACCTGAGATTCTTCATTTCTAAAAATCAACCGAGTGATGCAGACATTTGAGTTGGGAAGAGCCAGAGGGTACCACAGCAAGATGGAGAAGACCTGCAACTTCACTGGACCTTTTGCAAGCAAAAAGAAACTTTTGTTGGATTAAGCCACTGAGATTTGGGGGTTTACCTGTGACCTCAGCATAGCCTATTGTACCTCCCATGAACACACCAGAATACAAAAGTTGTCATTTAGCCAGTCGACCAATATTTATTGAGTTCCTACCATGAACTCATTGGGTGCCCTGAGTGCCTTGCTCTTAAGGAGGCGCTCACTCTAGGGCTCGTGCAAGTGCAAGGTCAGCACCTGAGAGTGACAGCTCCTAACGTCTTGCTCCCTAGGTGCCCCTTTTCCTGCACCCCAGTCCCAGGGCTGTACGTATGTAGGCGAGACAGAATTTGAAGTTGGGACCTTTTGACTCACGAGCCTGAGTTTGTTTCCGGTAACACAGAGCAGCTGTGCTCCTTCTGGGGTCTTATTTGGGGGCCTGTAGCCGTGGCCAAAAGACTCATGGGGTCCCTGCACTGTCGCATCCCCCTTGGCAGTTTGGGGGCCTGAATCACATGTAAGTAGCCAGCAAAGTGGCAGTTCCTGCTGCCGTACTTCAACACGTGCGCAGAAGATTCATCACTCACACTTTCATCACCAAATGCCCTTGATGCCAGAACTGGTGCTTCCTGAACTGGCCGGGCCCCAGGGCTTCCTGCTATCCACAGGCTCCCATCCTCAGTGACTAGAGAGAACAAAGCCAAGTTCACGCTCTGACTCAGAGGGGCCCCTCCAGGCGGGTGACAACACTTCCACTCATCTCCTGTCACCTCTCTGGGCAGCGCGGGCCAGGGCCTCCTGCACTGTCCTTAGAGCACACAGCCCGCGTCTCCCCATCACTGCCAGCGGAGGTCTCCTCCTGTTACTGGTGTTTCTCCGATCGGCCTCCCTCCTCCTTCTCCTCCTCACACCTCCCTTCTCTCCCGCCTTCCTTCTTGTCTCAGAGAAAGAAGTAGTTCAAAATTGTTCCTCCCAGGAAAAACTAATCCATATGATAGAAGTCAGAAGAGTGAGTACCTGGGCAGCAGAGGGTACAGCCTTAGAAGGGGCATGAGGAAGCTTCTGGAAACATATCTTAGTCTGGGTGGTGGTTACATGGGTGTGTACATATGTGAAGAGTAGTCAAGACGTACACTTCACACTAGTGCACTTTAAGCACTTCTCTGTATATACGTGACCTCTCAATTTAAAAAAAAATGTCACAGAGAGCTCTAGAAGCAGTAGCAAAATAAATGACAACAACAAAAACCACAACATGGGTTTTGGAGTCATACAGACCTACACTGAAAAATCTGGCTATTTTCTAGCTGTGTGACCTTAGGCAAGTAACTTAACCTCTCTGAACTGAACCTTTCTTACTGAGGTGTGGATTAGAAACACTATGAGGTGTTAGAAACACACTTTTTATAAAAAGTACTTGGCACAGAGCTGGCTCTCACTAGGTGCTCAATATATTATCACTTTCATCCTTATTAAAACCAGTGGCCTTCCAAGGAGAGGGTATAGTAGTGGTCTTCCCTGAGCACAGGCAATAAGAGGCACACTGTCCACAGAAAATTTAAAGACAAAATAAAATTGAGGTGAAGTCAGTCTGCTTTCTGTTATCACCACACACTGGCAGATAACGAATATCAGTCATAAAGTTTTCTGTCCTGAAAAAAAATTTTTTTTTGGAGGGGGTGTCTAAGTTCTAAATGATTGATTGATGCGGTAACTGTTGAATTTTATTAATATATAAAATCAATATATAATATTAAAGCTTTGAATTAGCACATTTTAACTCCTTACACTTTAATAAACATATTCTACATGGAAGTTAACTTGGAGAATTTCCAGGGACACAGTTGTCCTCCACAGCACATAAACTCAGGAACACACATTTGTCGAGAAAGTTCCTAACAGTTAGGAACCCTTTACCCTCGCTTCGCGTACAGTTCCTGTCTCCAGCCCAAGTAGTGTTACATATTTCTGCCTCTCGATAGTAGATCCAGAGAAACAATGACTGTAGAGTGATGGCAAAGACGTGAGTGATGGCGAAGACGAAGATGCAGGTATTTCAATTCTGTCATTCTATGTGACTACCTGAAATTCTGATCTGTGTTTAAAATCTGAAACAGTGAACAAGTGTGAACTGTGAAAGAGAATGACTTTGTTCACTGGTGCAAATTTTAGTACATGCATGAAATATATTTGTTTCATCTTGTTTATTGCCGACAATAATTTTGTTGTATGAGAGAAGGGGGGTGGGGTGTTTAAAAATAATCAACTCTGGGTATAAAATACCCTAGGCTCACTTCTGACTTAAAATGTAAGCATTTACCAATCAGTAGGTCACTGTATCTCTCCATCCTTCCAAGTGTGTGGACACCCCATCCCACCCCCAGCCACTCCCCCGCAACCATAATGATCGAACCGGCATTTTCATTTCCAACTCCCATTCCCATCATCTCCTTCCCCTGAGACTGCAACCAGGAGGGTGTCTCCCCGCTGCTGAAAAATCCCTCTGTCATTTTCCTACACCGAGCCACCCTTATCCCCCACCGGCCACCCATTCTTTGAAGCTCCCTCACTTTGAAGTTTGGAAGTACTGGTGGAGATTACGGGAGCCAAAGCCTTCCCCAGACACCCCTGGACATCACCTCTATTACCTTTGCCTAAGTCTACAGTCACAGCTCATGTCTTTACATCCTTTGCCCCCACAGTGGCTGGGACATTGTAGATGTCCCACGATCCCGATGGTATGAATTTGGGTGTCTTACTCCCCACTCGCCTCCTCACGGTCAGCTCCGGCTCCAGTCGCACCAGGCACCTTGGGCTCCTGGAATGGGCAGGGCTATCGTGCCCTCTCCCACATCGAGGCATTTTGTACGTGCTGTTCCCTCCGCCTGGATCGGTCTGTCCTCGCTAACCCCCTCTTTCCTTGGCTCTCTGGAAAAGCACCTCCTTCAGAAAGCTGCCCCTCACCCTCTGTCTTAACAACGACCCCTCCTCAGTGTGCCCAGAAATTCCACCTGTTTGTCCCCTAGTCTGAGTTTTGTCCCAAAGTTGTACTGTGCATCCAGTCCCTGCAGAGGGGGCCTCAGAGGTGGCTGAATGATGTGAAATGGATTCGGTTTTTCCAGATCATCTAGTAGTGCCCAGCGGGCACCAGCACGCAATAGGTCCAGCCTGCGTGGGCTCACTCCCCGCAGCCACTTGCCAGAGCCCGGAAAGCAGGCCTTGGGGAGGCCTCTTGCTGCCAAAAGCAAACAGGCCGCCAGGGAAGTTTTGCTCTGGGTCACACCCACCTCTGGGTGGCTGCCAATCCTCCTGCCAGAAACCGCAGGCCCTACAAAGCTGCCCAGAGACGGGGCCACGGGGCTTGGTGAAGGGGTGTCTGCCCAGGACTTCCTGCATCCACAGCCCCCTGGGGTCAGGCCGGGGGTCTGGGCAGAGCTGCAGCAGCTATAGCAGTGGCTTGGTAAGGCCTTTTTGGGCTGGGAGGAGCTACAGAGGCCCCTGCCAGCCTGTCACAGGCTCTTGGCGTTGACACTGGCTCTGGCTTTCACACACACACACACACACGCACACACACACACACACGCAGGCACCCCCTTGGTGGCCTCCAGGTTCTCACCTTCAGGTAAATGGGCTCATCAGTGGGAGGGTGAGGATGCAGAGAGGAAAAAGGAATGCAAAGGCCAGTGTGTGCGTGTGCGTGTGCGTTGTGCGTGTGTGTGTGTGTGTGTGTGTGTGTGTGTGTGTGTGTTTGCCTGGGAGTGACCTCACAGCTGCCGGAACATAAAGGCTTCCAGGTCCTGCCTCCCAGGCTCAAAGCTAGCTCTGTGGGGGACACAGTGACATGAGAGGCACACCACAGACTCACCTCCTGGCCTTCTCCCTCCTCTACCTCCTCTTAAAGGTAAGAGGGCCCCAGGCTTCCTTGGTGTGGTGGGGGAGGTATGAAAATCACTGCCAAGGACCCCAGAAGGATCGCTGCAGGCTCCCCGTGTTGGGCGCAGCTGGGTTCTCTCCCTGGTGCCCAGACAGCTGCCTCTGGCCAGCTCTGCTGTGTGACCAAGGTGAGCCCCTTCTCCTTCCTGAGCTTCAGCTGCTGCCTCAGGTGAATGGGCATAGTGTTCAGGAGGGCTTCATGAAAATCATTTATGATAATTCACCTAAAGGGCTTAGCACAGGACCTGGCACATGACAAAACTTCAAAAGAGGACTTTTGTGATTCTCACTAATCCCCACAGCCCCCTACAAAGCTCTTCTGTAAATGAGACTCAAGGCACATGACCTGCTTTGCCTAATGATGAGCCGGTATTTGAATGGATGTTGATCTCTAACTGATTAGGAAGTTCACACAGCAAGGTCACTGATGCTTCTGGGTTCTCAGGCAGTGAGTGACCTGCTAACCCTGGCTGAGGGGACAAGGAGACACTTCCATGGAATACTGACCTTCTCTTATAGAATATTTTTCAAGGGCTTTTGGAATGTCTACCCTGCCTAACATGCCCAACGACCCTATTAGAAATTCTCATCTTCTGTTTTTAGTCAAACAAGGCTCAGAGCAGGTAAGCAATTTGCCCAAAGCCACACAGCAAAGGAACATCAGGGTAAGAGAGGAGGTGGAGCCCAGGCTAAGCCTAGGTATGTAGGGGAAGAGTGGGGATGGGGACTTCAGTCTCTTCATCCCCACCTTGGGCCATGGCCACAGTTGCTGGGCCCGGTCAGCCCCTCAGCAAATGCCGAGTTCCTGGTGCCATAGGGACTGGCCCCACCCCAAGCCACGATCTCACTGCATTTTCACGCTTCTTTGAGGAGCGCAGACAGGAGCCTCTCTCTCCTGGTCCTGAGCAGTGTGCAGAAAAGGCTGAGAGCCCTGCTGGCATCCCAGTCCTGCTGTTTGTTCTCCCAAAGCGGATGGGCAGGATATGATGCCAAGGTGAGTGGCCAGGGTAGTTGGGGCAGGGGACTTGGGGTTTGGGGCTCAGGATTAAAAACTAAAATGGAGTTGTCCTCTATTCACTGTGCACCTGTCTATTCTTCCTGGGTCACAGGGAGCCAGGCAATGTCCTGCACAGAACACAGGGACTTGCTCATCACCAACATGGGAAGCCACCACTGTCCTCAGACAGGAAATTCTAAGTCCTCCAGGCAGGTGGCTTCTTGGGCTCAGGGCTGTGGAAAGAGGCCAGTGGCAGAGATCTGAAAACACAACCAAAGAGCTGGCCATGCCCTCACTTAATCCCTGTCTCAACTCTAAGATAGGTGGTCTCTACCCCATTTTACTAAGGAGGAAACAGCTGCCTCCCCATGGAGAAGTTAAGTGAAATGTTCAAAATTACAAAGCAAGTCAGGGGTAGAACTTAGATTTCGACTCTTGCCCAGAAGGTTCCATGTCCAGGATTCTTACCACAGAGCCTTGCCCCCTGGTGACCACGGCAAGGTCTGGGGAAACTGAGTTTGTGATGGGGCAACTTGAACAGAGGAATGGGGTGGTGGGGATGGGTGTGGAGATAGAGGGAGACCCAAGAGGCATGTCTCTCCTTGGCTATGCCAAACACCCTCCCCGATGTGTCATTATTCCTCTTGGACAAATGGGTAAATTTAGGCAGAGGCTAAGCTGGCATCCTAGTCCCCAGAGAACAAGAGCTGGGCATGGCAATTAAGAGCCTGGAGCCCAGATTCCGATCTTGGTTCTACCTCATACTGGAGATGTTGCTATATTGCTTTGGGTCTCAGTTTCCTCATCTTTAAAATGGGCACCATGACAGCACCTCACTCCGGAGGGTTAAATTAGACAACACATTAGAGCGCTCAGCACGTTGTGGGCTCATGGTAAATGTTAGTCACAATCATTGATACTATTAGTATCCTCTCCTGGGAATCATGACCTGGGGATCAGGACCTGGGCGGGTAGAAAGAGCTCAAAGTGGGAACCCAGCTGCCAAGCAGAAGGCCTATGTCCTGGCCCCCCCACCCGCCTCCGACTCTCCCCACCTCCCCTCGCTTCTCTCCCAGAAACTGGACCACCAGTTTGGGTGCAGGCCCCCTGGTGGCCAGGGTGGGAACTGCAGTTCACAGGACTGTGGCTGTGGGGTGGGGGTGGTCCTTGGGATGCGACAAGGTGGGGACGGGGGCAAATGAGTCAAGGTGGGGACTGGGGCAAATGAGTCATTGCCTGCTTTGGGGCCACACAAGAGATATGAAGTCATTGATTTCATCTTCTCAAACTGCAAGAGTTCCACCCTCTAGATCAAACCCTCTGGTCCCCCAAGAGTCCTACTATAAACCGAAGGTTGGTTCCCCACAGACAAGGCCACTGGGAACACCTTGAACTATGACCTTCGGTTGGACACACAGGGAGCCCATGGCATCTGGTTTCTGGTTTGGTCGTTTCTCTGTCCTGAGAGTGGAGGGGCAGTCAGGACACTTGAATTGATAACTTGACCCTTGACCCTGCCCCTGAGGGGTGGGCTCCTGGCTCAGAACTTCCCCCATTATAAGTTAAATCCCTCCCACCCCCGACCTTGGGTCCTTAATGGGAAAACAGGCGCCCAGCTCTGCATCCAACACACTGTGACTTCCGGCAAGTCCCTTCCCTTCTCTGGAGCTCAGTTTCCCCTTCTGCTCATGGCAGGGGGTGGGCGGTGGGGGGAGGGGAAGTTGGACCGGAGCAGAGGTGCCAAAGACCTGGCTGCACAACAGAAGTCCCTGGACAGTCTGTTAAAAATTCAGATTCCAGGGCCTTGCCTTCGGAAGTTCTCATTTGGTAGTCCCAGAGGAGGTCTGGGGCTGGTATTTTACCAAGTTTCCTGGTTGATTTGATACGCATCCAGAAACATATTCTGGATTGTTCCAAAGAGGAAAACATCCATGACACTGGTTTATTCAGCTCTTATGGTCACTATCTACAGTCTACCTGCTGGAAAATGGAGCATGCCCTGTGGTTTTAATCCTTCATTCTGCCTTTCTGTAAGCTCCTACAGCCCTTCGTTTAATTCACGATGACCATCATAACTAAATGCACAGAACATCTACTGCAGGCCAGGCCTGTGCTGTTGGACACACATCTTTTCACCTACTCCCCAAAACGATCCTGAGTTAGATACTACTATTGCTCCCCTTTTTTACAGATGAGGAAATTGAGGCTGAGAGCTTAAGTAACTTGCCCAAGGTTACTCAGCTAATAAGAGCCAGAATTAGGACTGGAACTCTAGCCCAGAGTCTGTGCTGATGACCCTAATGCCATGCTGCCTCTTAGGGAGTGTCAAGGGACCACCAGGGTTCAAGCCAGGTTCACTCTGGCACCAAGGTGTGGACCCCACACTGCCCAGCCCCTCAGAGAGGAGGCTAACTGGGAGGGTCTCGCTGCCCACCTGAACAACCATGGCTGAGTGAGGTCTCTATTTCTGCAGGTGTATGCCCAGCTGTGCCCAACACCGTGTGCCTGCCCCTGGCCACCACCCCGATGCCCACTGGGGGTGCCCCTGGTGCTGGATGGCTGCAACTGCTGCCGGGTATGTGCACGGAGGCTCGGGGAGCCCTGCGACCATCTCCACGTCTGTGACCCCAGCCAGGGCCTGGTCTGCCAGCCCGGGGCGGGCCCTGGAGGCCGGGGGGCCGTGTGCCTCTGTAAGCAGGTTTGCGGGACTGATGGAGGGTGTGGTTGGGCGGGGTGAGGATTCAAGGCCATGGTGTCCTGAATCAAAGAGAAACTCTTATTGCTCTACCTCCTTTCACCCTCACTCCACATACATCATCCATTCCAGCCAAACCTGGTGACCCAAGGTTCCCCAGGTCCACCCCCTACTTGACCCCGCTTGTCTCTGCTCAGACCATGCCCACCACCATTTCTACCTGTCCAAATCATAGGCAACTTGCAAAACCGAGCTCCAACCCCTCCTCCCCCAAGAAGCCCTCCCAGATTCTTCTAATCGGAAGTCATCATCCCGTCCTCAGGACCCTCACAACACTTTGGGGAAAATAAAAGTGCAACTCCTTATTCAGGGCATAATATGTATCAGGCACGTGCTAAGCACTTACCACATAAATCACATAATCCTCATAATAATCATATGAGGTAAGTATTTTCAGATCCATTTTATAGATGAGGAAACTGAGGCTCATAGATATTAACTGACATGCTTAATGCAGCTTGGGAGCTGGTCCAATAGGCTCATAGGCAACATTCTGTCTGTTTTCCTGTGGATTGGGAGCCCTTGGACCACAGCTTGAATTCTGAGTTTGTGTTTACTAGTGACCCTGAGCATCTTACATCCTTCGTCACTCTTCTAGGCCTTGGTGTCCCTGATGCTTTAGATCAGGGGTTCTCAGTTTTGCTCTAAGGATGTTCAGGACCAGATAATTCTTGTTGTGGGGGCTGCCCTGCCTTTGATAGGACATTTAGCAGTGTCTCTGGTCTCTACCCATGAGATGCCAGTAGCACCATCACCTCCAAGTTATGACAATCTGTCTTCAGACATTGACGAATGTCCCTTGGGGAGCAAAATCATCCACAGTTGAGAACCACTGCTTTAGAGAAATAGAAGTGAGGAACTATTTTCCTTCCTTCCTTCCTTCCTTCCTACCTTCCTTCCTTCCTTCCTTTTCTTTCTTCCTTTCTTTCTTCCTTTTTCTTTTTCTTTTTCTCTCTCTCTTCCTTCCTTCCTCCCTCCCTCCTTCCTTCCTTCCTCTCTCCCTTCCTTCCTTCTTTCCTTTCTTCCTTCCAATAAGCCTTTCAGAGCAATCGGCTTCTTTCACCTATGTGCATGTCATACCTTTATAAATATAAGAACAAGAGAGACCCATGAATCATTGACGATGAGTCCATCTATAGGAAAAACCTTGTTAAAAAGCAAAACAACAAAACTTATTGACCAAAAGTTATCAGTAAATCCTTCTTAAATGCTTTATGATCAGAGGAATGTAATAATGAGAAAGGAGCAATTTGTTATATAAACTCACAGATGATTGCTAATAAAAATGTGTCTAAAGAAAAAAATGAGACAAGAAACACTTAGCTTACAAGGCTAATACTTAGGTTAGCCATGACACATATAAGGCACTCGGCAGAGTTTATTTATTGATATCGCATAGCACTTTGCTAAGGGTTTCGCAAAATATTACCTCATTTAATTTCACAACAACCATATGAAGTAGAAGTAATGCTATCCTTATTTTATAAATGGAATAAAAGGCACAGAGAGGTTAAGCAACTTGCCCAAAGTCACATAGCTCATAAGTGGCTGAGCTAGTATTTGAACTCAGGAAGCTGGCTCCACAATCTTAGTTTCCACCACTCTACTGCCTGACACTCAGTATGCTTAGTGCCTAGTGGCTGTTACTATCAGCAGCTTTTATTAAGGGGCTTTTTGTATTTCATCTTGATTCAGACTTTGAACACCTGGAGGCCAAAGATTTACTTGGTCCTTACTCCTTCCTGCAACTCCCCACATGGTGGGTACCCATGAACGTTTAATGATTTGAACCAAATTCAGAGGCTGGGAGCTGGCGAACCCCACAGGTAGGCCAGAGCTATCTAAGACCTCACAGAGGCAGACCCGGGTCTGACTCTTGAGGGAACCCCAAGCTTCTTATCTCCCACACCCCAAATGTGCAACATCCCCAGCTCAGTAGAGGGAGGCTCCAATCTTCCCATGGCTCAGGTTCGAAAACTTGAGTCCTCGACTCTCTTCGCAGTCCTTCTTGGCGTCTCTTTTCACCTCCCACATATTATTCACCAGCAAAGTCTTCACAATATTTCCAGAACCTAACATTTCTCAGTTCTCCCATGATTACCACCCTGGCCTGAGCCCCATCATCACTGTCTGGGTTTGGCAGTAGCTCTGTGAGTCTCCCCAGCTCCTGCCCTTGCCCCTCTAGTCTATTCTCAACGTGGCAGCCCAAAGGCCTCCTTTAATACGTTGAGTCATATCACACCTCTATTCTGCCTAAAATCCTCCAACAGCTTCTCATCTCATCTCAGTAAAAGCCTGCAAAGCCCAGAGGCTCCTGATCCTGTTTTCTCTCTGACCTCATCTAACTCCCTCTCTCCCCTCCTGCTCTCTGCTCCAGCCACACTGGCCTCCTTGCTGCTCCTTGAATACCCAGCACATTCCTACCTCAGGGGCCTGTGGGCTGGTTGTTCCCTCTGCTGGCACTCTTCCCCAGGGAGCTGTGTGGCATCGCTCCCTCACCTCCTCCACATCTTTGCTCAAATATCACCCTCTCAGTGAGGCCTTCTCTGATCACCACATTTAAAACCAATGCCCCACCCTTAACCCTGCCATTTTGTATTTTTCTAACAATAATCACCATCTGACATTATAAACTCTACATACTTACTTATCATGTTTATTTCCACTAGAGAAAAAACTCCAAAACCTGTTTTAGTCATTGCTGTATCACGAGTGCCTAGAACAGTGCCTGGCAGGTAGTAGGCACTCAATAAATAATTTTGGAATGAATGAATGAATGAATAACAATAGTTCTAGTGGGGCTAGCGGTAACGGGCACCATAAACTGAGCATGCACTGTGAGCAAGTCCTTTATACACATGATTTCATTTTAGCCTTAGTAATGAGGTAGGTCCTATTATTACCCCCGTTTTCTCAGGTGAGGGAACTAGGGCTCAGAGAAGTTGAAACACTTGCCTAAGGTTACACAGTGTGCAAGAGGCCGAAGGCAAAGCGAAAAACAAAACACAAAACAACAAACCCTGTTGTTCCTTCTCCTGCAAGGGACTCTCAGAGGGGAAAGACACAGAAATCACCAGATAACAAAACTGTGCTCTGAGGTTATCTTGGGGACGTTACAGGACAAGGGGACATCGAAGAGGGCCTGGAAGGAGCAGTGGGGCTTTGGCAGCTGTTTGTGTAAATGGATGGTTGGGGAAGGGGGATCCAAGAGGAAGTCTGGGGGTGCCTCGTGCTATCTGGGGTCATCCCTCCCACTCCCACCCCCACC
>KE759349.1:3915-15256 GCA_000465285.1 Eidolon helvum
TTTTTTTTTTTATCTTGCCAATACTCTTGTCTGTATTTTCTCTGTATTAAAATCTATTCTAGTATATGTGAAGTAGTACTTTATTGTGAATTTAATTTATGTTTCTCTGATAACTAATGAAATTTAACATATTGTATTTATCTTACTGACATGTGTATTTAAATTTTTTTCTCTATATACATTTTGGTTATTAATTGAGTTTGAGTTGCAAGAGTTTTTTGTAAACTCATATTTTGTACTTTCTAAAGTATGTTATTTTCAATATTTTCTCCTAGTATGTAGCTTAAGTTTTATTTTTTTATTAATGGCACCATTTGAAGCAGACATTTTTAAATTTTGATGAAAATTCAAATTAAATTACATATATATTTTTTGATGGTTTACTTTTGATAATGCATCTAAAATGTTTTGTCCAAATTGAGCTCCTGTGTTTTCTCCTAGAAGTTTTACATTTTAGCTTTAATAGTTATAAAATTCATTTTGAGCTAACTTTTATGTATAGAGTGATAGGTGTCTAAGTTAATTATTATGCAAGTGAATATCCAATATTTCCAGAATTATTTTTTGAAAATATTATCCTTTCCCCATTTTGTCCTTACACCTGTATCAAAAATCTTTATTTGAAGACAATTCTCTTTCATTTAAAATATGTTCCTCTTTGGTTCCAATACCATACTGTCATGATTACTATAGCTTTAAAGTTTGTTTTGTTTGGTGTAGTATAAATCCTCTCACTCTGTACTACTTTTTCAATATTGTTTTTACTATTTCAGATCATTGAATTTCAGTAAACATTTTAGGATACGTTTTTTTTTTTTAATATCTACAAAAAATCCTTGGGGATTTTGTTTGAAATTTTAATCAAATTTGGAGAGAATTATCATCTTGATAATATTGAGCCTTTTGATACAGGAACATGAAACAGCTTTTTATTTATATCTTCTTTAATTTCTCTCAATAAAGTGTTCTAATTTTCATTACACAAGAATTTCATTTCTATTGTTAAATTTATCCTTGAGAATTACATTTTTGATGGTATTTTAAATCAGATTGCTTTTAAATTTTTATTTTTATATTGTTTGTTGTGAATATATTGAAATATAACTGATTTTTATATATTAATTTAACATCCTGAAACCTTGCTATATTCAGTTATTAGTTCTATCAGTTGTATTGCAATTTCTTCTGGGTTTTCTACATATAAAATACTATTACCTGAAAACAAAGATAACTTTACTGCTTTCTGATATGGATACTTTTTATTTATTTCTATTATCATATCAAATTTGTAGTCATAGAGTTGTTCATAGCATTTCTTTTTTATCTATTTAATTTCCATTAGTTCTGTAGTGATATCCTTTCTTTAACTTCTGATATTATTGTGTTATTTTTTTATATTTCATAGTTAGCCTGGCTAGAGGCTTATTAATTTTATTAATCTTTTCAAAGATCCTGCCTTTAGTTATGTTGATTTCTGTTTTTCAACTTTGTGATTTCTGCATGAATTCTTATTATTTCTCTTCTATTTACTTTGGATTTAATTTACACTTTTTAGTTTCCTAAGATGGAAACTTAGATTATTGATTTTAGATATTTCTTCTTTTCTAGCATATTCATTCATTGCTATAAATTTCCCAATTAACATTGCTTTTCCTGCATTCCACAAATTTTTGAGTTGTGTTTATATTTTTATTTAAAACATATTTTAATTTCTCATGAGTTTTTAGATTAATTCCACTGTGTTCTGAAAGCAGACATTGTGTGATTTCTATTTTTTTAGTTTTTAAAAGTATGTTTTATGACCCAGAATGTGGTCTTATCTTAGTGGATATTCCATGTGAATTTGAGAAGAATGCGTATTTCTGGTGTTGTTGGATGAAGTAGTTACAGACACCACTTGTATTGATGAGTTGATTGATGGTTTTTGAGTTCAAGTATGTCCTCACTGATTTTCTACCTGTCGGATCTGTCCATTTCTGATAGAGAAGTGTTGATGTCCTCAATTATGATAGTGGATTCATTTATTTCTTTTTGCAGTTCTATTAGTTTTTTCCCTCACATATTTTGATGCTCTATTGTTAGGCACATATACTTTAAGGATTGTTTTGTCTTCTTAGAAAAAAAACAATATTGGAAAATAAGTGGGTTAAAAATATTTTTAAAACCTTATATTTACCTTTTGATGGTATTAATGTTAGTAACCGAAATCTCACCCCGAGGAGAATTAACTTAGCCAACACTGTAGAGTAGCTAAAGTAAATAAGGCAATTCCCAAATTGTGGTTTTCAGAAGCCTATTTTGAGGAGATATATATGTTAAAAAGAAAAGGTACTTTATAGGAAAAGTGTTTCTACTGGCAACTCTGGTCAGGAAACACAAATACTCCATCCTTTTGTCACTCAATGCCTTCTTCCTTAAATCATGCTGCATAGTAAAAGTTCTAAGAAGTCCTACAGTAATAAAGAGTATATAACTGTCAATTGTATCTCACTAAAACTGGGGGAAGAAAGAATATACAACTCTATTCAATAGATTGCCACATCACAAAATGCTTATAGATACTTACTTTTTAAGCAAAATTCTTACATCTCAAGGAATTCAGGTGTATGATTCAACATATAAATATACTAATGAACATATAAATTTTTAATTAGCTAGCTTACATGTGGGTTATTATTCAAATTCACTTGCTGTAAAGTGTTTTAAATCTGTATTTATTAATATTATTCTGAATGTTCACATAAGTTGCTAGAGTAGGGTAGATTATTGTTTTTATTTACAACAAACATTACCAATGCATACCCATGACATGATGCAATAGGAGACAGATGTCATATAACACATATGGAGTCTGCATTGCCAGTGAAGAGCCCTGAATAAAATGAATTGGGCACTTATTTATATCCTGTATGACTTCCATTCAGAAAGAGTCTCCTTGGAAATACAATAGGAAAGATCCTAACTTCTTACTCTAATTCCATGGAATATGAATAAATCTCTTCAGTGGGAAGATAAATAAATTCATTGTCTCCAGATTTACAACCCTGAATGTCTTCAAGTTCCCAGGTTTCAGCCTATCTTGAAATGTAAATATACACCTCAGGAGGTAAATCTCTCTGGAGCATTCTCTCTCTAATTAGTTATGAATTACCTTTCAAAATATGTTTTGTTTTGTTTTTTACTTAGACTTCAATTTTCATTAAAAATTTGTTCACAATGTCCTAACTGTACATAAACAAACTATCTTCCCTACAGTGTCACACCCACAATGTAGTAATTAAAGCAAATGCAATTCAAATAAAAATTATGCTTTTCTTTCAATATAAGCAATAATCAAATAGTAATTTAGTCCGTGTTGGTAACTCGGTATAATTTATTTTGTTGTTTTCTTAGTCCTTATGAGTATAAGAGAGTGTAATGGGAACAATGATTATACATACACAATATCAAAATATATTGCTGAGAATAATATTTGATAATCCTCCCTACTAAAAAATATACCTTGGAGTTAATATTGACCCTTGTCAAATGTATGGAAGTATTTGAAACCTACTTTTAGAGGTTAGAGGAAAGCAATATTTAATCTTAAAAGTAGACCAAAGAATCTTTATAAAATTATTTAAACTTTAAAAAACCTAATTAAAAATAGTGTATTCTCCCACATGTACAACATTGCATGGCATAAGTTCAGCTGATGAAAAGTCAGACAAGTCCCATCAAATTATTTAAACAGTCAAATATATAATGATAGTATATCCTTTATGTGGTATGATGTGAAATGAGGTTATTTTCTGTGTGTATGGAGCTGTGTATTACATAGATGGCTATCAGAAGTTGATCTCAAGTTTAAATATATCATTGATTCTTGCATAATGGTACAGTGAGTAATGAAATGTACACCCAGTCCTCATCCCACAGCAAGCACCCTGAGATCTACTCTATGATTCATCCCCAGAGGTACTACTGTCTTGCACTGGGTGTTTATCATTCCCATTTGTTTCTTTAAAATTTTATTACAGATATATGTATTTCAAAGCAATATGTAGTTTTGTATATTTAACTGTAAATAAATTGAATTATACTACAGTTTCTGTAACTTGCTTCTTTTTGCTAATCCTTTTTATTGTAAGTCTTTGCCGTAGTTTATCTTTTCTGTAGCTGGACATTTAAATTGTCTCAATGGAAAAACAAGTAGCACTATGTTGCTATAAGCATTCTTTTGCATGCCTCTTTGTATAGATTGTTTCTGCTGAATCTCCCTTTAGGACTTTGATACCTTATGTGTTTAATTTAAGTATCTTTGAATGTTTTCTGTCCAGCCTTCTTGAAAACGTGTCTATGTGAATTCTCGGATACCTAAGGATGATGGTCCCTCCTCTAAGGGAAGGGATGCTTTGCATGTGTTTCTGTTAAGTGCCTGAAAACAATGCCAGGTCTAAAACACTTTGAGGTAAAGTTATTATTCACTTGATGTTATTCAGACCTCTCACATGAGATGAATTTGATTTGAAATTTGCCCGAGAACACATTATTTTCCACCACACAGATTCAACTTTATAATAGCATCTTGGACTGAAGGGATTTATTAACCTCTATATTCCCCTACTCTAAATTGTGTCCCTTGAAGGTAGAACTATTGTGGAAAGGGCTCCTTAGTAGACTTTCCAGGTTTTTTTTGTTGTTGTTGTATCTCATTCTAACAAACTATCAAAAACAAAGTTCCACTGTGACAAAATAGGAAATGCTTTCAGGAAAAAAATAGAGAATTTGGAATTCTGCTTATCTAATGATTCCTTTGAACCTAAATTTTCATCCTGTTTGGTCACTTTTTTCATTGTTTTAAGATTTTTTTTAAAAAAGAGTTCTTTTCTAACTTTCTAGCAATCTGAGATTGCTCAAGATCACCTACAGTAGTAAAGGCAGTGCATCTGATATGATCATTCTAAATATAAAGTGGTCATTTTGCATTAACTTAAAACATTTTCATATCTCTGCAGTAGACTATATTAAGCCTAGATTCCTTGGTGGCATAGTCACTGCCAAATTTGTTGACAGCTTTTTGTTATTTAACCATTTAACCATTTTGATCAGAGTTATTTCTTATTTCTCTCTCTGTCTCTCTCTGTCTCTCTCTGTCTTTCTCTGTCTCTCTCTCTTTCTGTCTCTCTGTCTCTCTGTCTGTCTGTCTCTCTGACACACACACACACACGAACTCTGTAGCTTTCTTCCCTGGTCTGTGTTTATTTACATGCATTACAATTATTGATATGTTTATTTTGAATCATCTCTTTACTACTTTCTATTTATCCTTTTTGTCTTCTGTAATATTAACAATATTGAATGTAAGTCAGTATATTTACCCTTTTCCAAAATATTATGGCTTTAGGATACTGTAATTCCAATCACCACCTTCGAATTTACTCTGGTTTTGTGCAAGTCTATATTTGTGATCTTCCAAATTAGATACAATTGTTGTACATAACCAATGTTTATTTAGATTTAATTAGATATTTCTCATTTTTCTTGTTCATTATGCCTTCTTGCATCTCAAGACTTAGAGTTCGTTGTCTTTCTTTCTGAAGTAATTCCTTCAGTGAGGGAATTGCTTTTATTTATTTGAAAAACTTTATTTTATCCCATTTGTAAAAGATTATTTAATTATATATGAAGCCTTTGCCATAATTATAATCTCAAAACAATTCTAAGATATTATTCTATTGTGTTTGACATCCAAGATTGATATTAAGAATCAACTGTTGGCTAAATTGTAATTTGATACATGTAAATTTACTTTTTTTCTCTCAGCGTGCTCTTTGTTGTTTTTCAGTTTTAATATGGTGTGTCTAAGTGTGGATTTCTTAGAATATTCTTCTTGGAATTTGTTGGGCTTTCAGTATCTGATGATTTTGTCTTTTTTTTTTTTTCAAATCTGAAATATACTCGTTTTTACCTCTCCTAAAATTGTCTTTCTTTTATTTTTCTATCCTCTCCTGAATCATTGATTAGAAATATACTTTTCTTTTTTTCTTTTTCCATTGTACTTATCTTTCATTATTATAATTATCTACTTATCTGCCCTTGTCAAGCAAAAACATTACATTTGAAGTTGTATATCTTCAAGTACCTTACATTAGAGTCCAAATATTCTAATCTGACTTTGAAAAATGTGCATAATAAGTCCGTAACCAGGGTAAGTAGGCACAGACTTTAGAAGTTACTTGGAAGTAGTATAGATTTTACTTAAGATCTTCACTTTTTGTTTCTGTATAATTTTATTTGGTTTATATTGACATCTTTTTATTTTTTTAGCATCTTTTTTCTTGATGAACAAGTTTGGATTTCTTCCTAATTTTTATATTGAATCACTGAAAATAAACATCTTCTGACATTTATCACAAGGCCCCATTCACAAGCGCCGTGAGTAAGAGATGGCTTACTTCCTGAGCTCTCTCCCCTGTTCTTTAGATATCTACATAAGGAAAGGAAAATTAGAATAAACCAATTAGAGAGACACAAAGTATTAAATATGTAATTGTTAAATAAATGGATAAATAAGTAGATATAATAAACCAAATATATGAAGAACAAAACTTTTACTAAGTTGCAGAAGATAATGCTATCCATATTTCAGGTAAGGCTCTTCCATTAGAGATATATATAGGTCTGTTCTTATATATGCACCCATACATACTCACACATCTACATGGAAACACACACATAAATATAGAGACAGAAAGATTCCCATCTCCAATACCACCTTTGTTTACCACAATTTTTATGTTCTATAAGTACAAATAGAGTTGGCGTTCCAGTTTGTGTAATGATTTTTACACCATAATTTTCACAAATAAGTCATGTGCAAAGGATGGATGATAGAACATGTCTAAAGTGTTGCTGTCTCTGACCTGGGATGTATGAAACTGAACTAGTAAAAGCTAAAAGGAGTTCTTAAAACAATATTTGACATAACACTGCTAATTTTTATTGAAAGACAAGTAGAAGTCTTCCATGAAATATTTACTGTAGTTTTAATTAATTTATGCCACTGAAATTAGAGCTGAATTACACCTTATTATGGGCTCTGCAAAAAATTATGTCATAGGCAAAAGGCACAGTCCATGTATATTCATTTCTTTGTACTTAAGGTTCCAAAAATAACTTTGGTGGGAATATTATGCATGTGAGGATCTCATTGTTTGCACTGTAGGACATTGTAATCAGTGGTCCTAGTTTACTGGGGTTGCTGTAATTTTTGAGACTAGGGAAAAGCCAAAATTATAGTACTGGAAGCATGTCATTTGATTAGTAGATGTATGCTAAAATAACAAGGATGATGTCCCATTTCACTATGTTAAAACACAAGGTTTTAGTAATATGGATTTATTTTAGGAGTTATAGGTTAACCAATAGTAGTTATATATCAGATTATACTATCAACTAAAATAAATGTATCATTATGATGATACTGATGAAAAATGTATCAAAATGTATTTTCAAATATTGCTTATGATTCGATAATGTATTATTCGGTTCTCAACTTGTACAATTTAATATAATAAAGAAAATGATACCTTTATTGAACATCAAGCACATTTGCAGTGCTTTGGATTGTCATTCTAAACCTAAACAATCATTCATGTCAATGTAATTTCAGTTGGAGAAGGATAATAATGCTGTCTTCAATGTGAACTGGAGTACAATGTATTGCTTCAAAATGATTGAGCCCATAAAGTCCCACTTTTAACATGTAGTATTTACACAGACTACCTTTTCAGCAGTGGAATATAAACAGTTTATAGAACCTAAGAAGTGTTTTCAGGCTAAGTATAATTTTTTTTTCTATTTATACCCTAAATACATCCTCTCTTGATATTCTTTTTTGTTGTACAAACTTCTAACAACTTCTTTTTAGACTTTCTTCTATGATAGTGATAGCTAGGTCATTAATTTCTCAGTCTTTGCTGTTTACTCCATTTGTAGATGACTTTTCTCAGCATAATATAATCAATCCAATGAGAATTCATCCTTTTCTGTGGGGCCTGTGTAGTTCAGTCTCAGCCAGCTGCATGTTCCATTAGGGGGTTCTGTTCTAGGCTCATCTCTCCATAATACTTAAGCATTAAAGCTTTCTCCTTATTATGTTATATATTGCACCCAATTCCTCCCATAAAGTTATTTATTTACTATATTTTATTTTTAATTATTAATTTTCTCAATAAAATATACTTTCTTTCTGAGCAGTATTATCAAAGAGAAAACATATTCTTTCCAGATGCTATATTTAATTTAGGTTTCTAGTCTTGAGCAGTTCACTAATTCTCTTTTGTTTAAGTTTACTTAACTTTAAACCGAATGATTCAGGTGAGAATCTTTCAAGAGTGGCACTAATCAAACCTAGAGGCACCGTTCAGGACTCCTCACTTGGACAGTTAAGGGTCTGGAGTTAGAGCTCCTAATGATTAATATTCCCCTTTCAAAAATTTTATTGATTAGATGTTACTACAGCTCTCAGACATATTGAATTTGCATATTTAGGCATTTACAAAATTTGCTAACCAACAAATTTTATTCTTATGATATACTGAAGAGACAAACCAACAAGAGATCATGGAATACTGAAAACACACACACACACCCCCCCACACACACACACACAACTGGCTTTACTAGGGACTTAACTCTGAAAAACATATTCAAAATAGATTTTATATATTTAACATGCAACACTTTTGAGTGATATCATAAACATTACAGAAACAATAAGAAAAAAAATATTACCTTTCAACATGCTGTTCTCAAATTATATAATAACAAGAAAACACTGTATTACATTACTATTTGAAGTATTGCCATAAAAGTTAGATGAAATGTATCATTGTGATCATGACATTTTTTCCTGGAACCTATGAATGTATTAACATCAGGGAAAATGTATTCTATTAAAGAATGTCATTAACAAATACACTTACACATAAAATAGAGTCACCAGTAAATTTGTCATTAACAAATAGACTTACACATAAAATAGAGTCACCAGTAAAATTGCTTATTGTATCAATATTTTAAATATTTTATCTAATTAATATGTAGGCTGGCATGTTAACTAGAACACTAATTTAGTGGCTCTCTATTAGATATCTGTATTCAAGTAGAGGAAGTCTGCATCAATCGTTAACTTGCTTAGTCATTCAATCAGTATATCTCCAAATGTTTAGTTGGAATGTACTGAGGTGATTTTCTAGTATAATCCAGTGTTACACTGAACATTGAATATTAGTCATATATTTCATGATTTCATTATCCTTTTCTCATAATTATTATTTTCAATACACAACTGGTTTTAACTTAATATGTTTTTACCTTTCATTTCTATTCTAATGTCTGTTGATCCCTTTTGGACTGAGTGTATATTTGCATGAGTATATGTGGGCCCACTTTTATTTCAGTATGTTTCTTTTTTTGAAATTGATGGCAGAATTAAGCTAGCCTCATAGAAATGATTGAGGAGTTTAAAGGGACTGTCATGTTTGCATCTATAATGCTTGATAAGTTCTATAATGCCTTGAATGCACTTTTTTCATTTTATCAAGATTTACTTACTATTGCCATAGAAAGGAGTGATCTGAAGCAAGCAATCTGCATAGCCAGAAGCAGAAATTGACATTTCTTTTTAGCTTACCTCTACTTTCTGCATAAAAATGGCCTCATTCACCACTGAGTATGTGCCAATGATTTTTATTGAGTGACAATTACTCCTTAAAATTGATTTTCTATTATTCAAACATAAATTAGTTTTGTTATAAATAGTACATTGCCATAATTAAGAGAATGAGTTCTAGAGTCAGAGAAACTCTAGATCCAATCCTGATTTGGCCACTTCCTGTCTTTGTGATCTTTGAATTATTTAACTTATCTTGGTTTTCAAACGTCCTAATTGATTAGCGGAGGTAATAACTGCATTAATCCCCTGACTGTTGTGAATATTCAATAATCAAATGTATGCAAAGTTTTCTAACACTTAGTGTTAAATATATTTTAGGTAGTATCATGCATATATTTCATAAACTTTCTCATTTATTCTGTGAAATGTCGCTCACATAGGTTTAACATGATGTTTCACATTTCTGTTACGAATAATAATTTAGACACATGAAGAATTCTGATAGTTTCAGAAGCATAATCAACCATTTCACATTCTATTTTATTCTTTTAAAAGATTCACATACTATTTTATTCTTTTTAAAGTATATCAATACTTTCAGGAATATGTGCAAAAAAAGAGCATCACCTTTTTTTTAACCATTATTATTAGTAGTGCTTATCACTGTATACAGAAATTGAAAGGTGTCCACACTGAGCTGATGGAGAAGGGAAGATTTTGATGGTGAGTAGTAGCTCAGTTGGAAGAATGTACAAGAGGCCGACATGAGAATGAAATGGCAGGTACCAACTTTATTGTGAGGAGTGCAGTTCTCTTGGGGGAAGTGCAGTCTATTGCGTGGAGTGGGCTTCTGCTCATCTTTTGCTCCCCGTCTTGTGCTCCCCTTCTGCTCCCCAGGGGACTGCATGGCTCCACATATATCAGAGTAAAATAGTGGCATTCAGCCACACATATGTGATACAATAAGCTGAAGTATGTTTACATATTTTAGGCACAGGCGCCGTACTACACTAATGTACCATTCTAAATCCAGGGTCCTATTCCAAGCCATGAGCCAGGATCACAGTCAGACATGGGACCCACAAAAGGGAAAATATTTAACATACTTGTAACGAAATTTTCTCAAAGGATGCACAAATTCCCTATGTTGAAATCAAAGTAGCTATGCTCCTTAAAATTTACTTAATTTTTATAAATTTGCAATATTTGTTAGAGACAACATAGAAAACAAAGTTGCTTAAAGATTATATTTAGGACATTTGTAGGAAATACTTTTTTTTCTCCCTCTTTCAACTTTCTTTTCTATCCTTCTAAGATAAGGGATGTTTTCTCTTAATGAGGTACTGTGAAATTCTATAGCCAATAAATGTAAATCTAAAATATGATTTTATACATGCTAATAGTTAATAATAATATTTTATTTAACCTCTGTTTTTAGAATATTTTCCTTTGTTATCTGGTCGTGATGGTTATTTTAAAGAGAACTTTGAAAGAAAGGTCCAACCATAAATCTTTGCATATTTGTGAAATTATGTGCTTGGTATATATTTCCACAAATGCGAAGTTGAATTAAAAGGCATATATATTTTAAGTGCTTTAATATGAGTGGCCATATTGCTATCTAGAGTGGGTCTAAAAATTTATCAGTAGTGCATATGTGACTATTTCCTCATACCTTTC
>AWHC01044865.1:0-18742 GCA_000465285.1 Eidolon helvum
AACAAAAAACAAAAAAAGCAAAAACAGAGAAAAGCATCGATTGTGATGTGCAATGTGAGGTAATCGAAAGGACTCTGAATAAGAAGATGGGAGTCCTGGGGTAGGTCATTGTTCATGTCCTCTTAATTAAATCAAGTCACTCCTCTCTTGACATTAGTGTCCTCGTCTGTAAGGAGAAAGCTGGACAAGCCCTTACATCCTGTTTAATTCTGACGTTCTGTAGTTCTAAGGGCAACAGAGAGTATATGTTTCTGAGGGCTTTTTTATGACACAATATAATAATTAATATTTATGATGATGGGTCACTACGAAAAATTACATTATGCCCAATGTACTTTAAAGGGAGGCCTCATGAAGTTTAATACATTTTGGAATGACTTTCTGTCACAATGTTAAGTGAAAGAAGCATATACTGTATTTTGTACTTAGAAAGGTAACCCCTCTGTTATGCTGAGTATATGCAATGTAGAATGACTGAACTTCAGGGGTTCTATAGAGTGAAGCTTTCGTGTGCCTATAAAGCATTTGATCAAAATAAGGGTTTCATTCAAAAACATATGCCAATACCAGAAAAATTTTCCAAATTAAACAATTTAGATGGATTGTTCTAGAGGCAATTAGGTTTGTTTCCGCATTAATATGAATTTTAAATTTTAGCATGTATGCCTTGTGTCATATTTCCCCTCTATAAGACAGGATCCACTGAGTTAGCCTCTTTTACTAATTTATATATTGATCTTATCAATCACATTTCAGGAAGTAGATTATTTCTTTGAGGACTTTTTTTTTGGTTCTCTTTGGATGTTTATGTTCTCTGAAAAGTTTTGGCTATTGTTCCATTACTGTCAGAAAAGCTTAAAATGCTCAGATCACTGTACAGTTTCCACTCATTTGCCATCAAGGCTTTCTCCGTGTTCATCCGTGCTGGAAATGTCGCTCTGTGGTGGCAGGTACTTGGCGACGAGGCTCTTCTGCTATTTCAGCATTGCAAGGAGACACCATCACAGCTCCTGGAGAGGTGTTTGAGAGAGAACATTTCTTTCCAAAGCTGTTCCTTTGGAAGTCTCTCCAAGTTTACTGTTGACCAGAGTCAGAGCCTATTTCTCCCCTCAGAGTGACCTGTGTTAATGACAGTCCTTAGCTTCTATCTGTCTCCGAGAACATTGGAGGATTTTAGTTTTCTTCTCCATCTTGAAACATTCAGGCTCTCAAATAAACGTAGTGGTAATAAGCACATGACGTTGGGCTGTTGTTATCTGAATATTGCAGAACCGATGATTTCTTATGGTTTTCCATAATGTTTTAGTCTCAAGAAAAGACCAAATATGATATATCACATTCTAAATTGATCCCTAAATTTGTTCTCCACAAATATGGAAATATGATACAATAGAAAGTGAGGAAGAGTCATTATTTCGATGTAAATAATTAGAGATGGTATTTTCCTTTCAGAAAAGGAAAAGCAGCCTTTTTCTGCCAGCCAGGATTTGAGCCTCCCTCAGCATACTGTGTCACTTCAGCCAAGTTAACTAACCTTCATGGTCTTCAGTTTTCCTGATTTGCTAGTGATCCACAAGATGAAGGACACTTTTCTTTTGCCAAGTGTTGCTAATTGGGTTGCAGAAAGTTAATGCAGAGTGTTGGAGCTGCTTGTAAGTAGTTAATGTTTAACTATTGCCCCAGCAATCTTGCAAGGATGTGGGGGCTCAGAAAAGGGTCCTTCATACATCTGAGAGATTCCCCAGAGCTTGAGGGGGAGGATTCGAGCAAACTCACTATTTAGTCAGATGGTTTTTATTAAAGAGGGTCTAGCTAACCTTCTCAGACTTCTGAGACAACACAAATCCTATTTGCACAGTATTGATTTGGTGGTAAGCTCTTGAATTTGCAGGAAGTAACTGCTCAGATTTTTGCGCTTATTCACTGACCTGGTTGCTAAAAAAATGTACAAAAAAAAAAAGAAAAAACAAACAAACAAACAATGGAATCAGGAAGAGAGGAATAAAGAACATGTATATTGCTAGATAATTGTAAATATAGTGAGCATCAAAATTATGATTGTGAAGAATCCTGAATGAAACAAACAAATGCTCAAAACGTTAAGTCAACCAAAATCATCTAGACAAACAATTTATAATATGATCTTAATTTTGGAAAAGAGCATACAATATTAACAGTGTTTGCATTCAGATGGTAAAATTATAGGTGATTTCTATATTTATTATTATATTTTCTATCGTAATATTCACAAAGTCTGTATTACTGGTATAAACTGGAAAATTAAATGTATTGGGAATTCAGCATCCCCTTGGATGGCTTCTTTCATGTTCTCAAAAGTATATGTTGTCCAAGGTTCATTACTGTTGAATGGTGTGGCTTTTTTTTTTTTAAATTAGGAAAGGGTATAAAAACTTTAAATCATTGTTTTAGAATTCCAGTATTTTTAGTTAATAATAGTATCTTGCAAATATATTACTGATCAGATTTTAAGCACTTCCATTTTTACTATTCAGTTTGATTCTTTGAACATCTCTGTGGCAACACGACATTACAATCCCTTTAACTCATGAGTGGCATATTGTCAGATATCTATTACTGTGTCACCTCAGACAACTAAGTTTCTCAGTTTGGAACATATGTTCTGGTTTAAAAGACTCCATTGGTGATATTTTACTTTATCGAATAAATATTAGATATAATGAATAAAACTGATTCTGAAAGATGAATATCTCAGTCATTTTTTCTGAAATTTGCATCTCAAATTATTTGAATTACAGATCATTTTGTGTATCTGTATTAAATCTGACATCTCTTGTTCTTTGCACAGGCAAGGTAAAATAATATGTGAAAATGAATGCATTTGAGGGTCAAGGAGGCTTCCTGAGACTTAAAGGATGGGTAAATAGTTGTCTGCATATGAGCTTACCTTTCTGTCAGAGCCAGGGTTCTACAGTAAGCTTACAGCAGTGTCTCCTCTGCCTCTGTTTCTCTTTGGTTATCATAGAAATTGGTTAAGAGTTTCATCTCTGGATCCTTCGCTATCCCTTAGTATTTATTCAGTGACGTCCAGTGAGTTACTCAGTTACTTTCTTTATGCCCTAGTTTCCTTTTCTTTACAGTGGGGAGAATAGAATTACCTACCCCCTAGAACTTATGAGAACATTATGCAAATTCTCATGATTAAGTGCTGAGGGTCGTGTTTAGCACGAAGTAAGTGCTTAGCACATATTAGCTATTATCATTATTATTATTATCATTAAGTATAAAACTACTGCACTACAACTATAGTGAATAGAATACCTTACTGTATCTTGGGTGCTGTTTCTTTGATATATGGGCTTCTAAGATAGCCTACCCATAATGCTTTGGGTGTTAATACAGATACATTTATATAAACCAATAATTTCTGTGTGTTTTTTTTTAACTACACATCTATAATCTGGGTCCCTGAGATTCAAAATATAGATTTGTATAAATAATAAATGTAACGGAAAAGTACAAATCCTGGAATGTAACCATAAGATCCATCTGATTTTGCTTTTTGATGTCCATGTAAAATCCATGTAGTAGGAGAAGTTTTTCCTCCATTACTGAATGAAAACTTCAACAAGTTCATTACTCTTGGGTAATGGAAAGTCCTAAGGTCGCTTGATACACAAAATACAGTCTCGATTCAGAAAATAGGCTGTCTAGTTCAATATATTAGCCAACACTCAATCTTCATTTAGTGCCCTCCTCCAGCCAAGGCACAGTTTCAGTGGGCCGCTTACCTGCAGGAATCACGTTTGATCCTCCCTCTCTGTCTTCATACTGACCTCTCCCTCCCACCTCTCCTCCCTGGGGCTGCCGCTTCCAACCAAACCAGAGTCAAAGTAGGATGGGAGGAAGGAATCTACTGCCTGAAGATCAGATCGTTCTTTCCTGAGCGATAGTATCACATCTGCTTTGCTCTTTCTCAGCCCAGCAGGTGTGTTTACAAGGTTTTCTGTCCCATGGATGCTTCCGTAGGTTCTTTGGAAAGTCTCCTCTGATGGCAGTTTCTGTGACTTGGGAAAATTCTTCCAAGCTGTTCTACCCAGCTGTGGCAACCCACTTCGCCCGTGGTTTTGTGGCAGGCCCCTCCATGTGGCCTCATCCCATTCTCTTTCCCCCTTCTTTTTTCCCTCGAGAAGAAGTCAAAGCACCTCTTGGCCAACTTGCTCTTCCTTGGGCTCCCACATCTGATCTGCAGAAAACACAAGTTCTGATGGACTTTGAGAGCTAGGCTGGTTTCACACGTTAGTAATGCTCTGGCTAGGCCGCCAGGGCAGTTGGTCAACCCCTCTCTCGCTCTGTAGACTTTACGGGAAGAATTCAGCCCTCAGTCCATTATGTGCTCTCTCTCTCTCTTTCTCCCCCCCCCCCTCTGTCTCTGTCTCTCTCTCTCACCCTGCAGTAGTCACACACACACTTTCTGAGTAGGCTCCTTGATGAGCCCCTCAGATGAATCAGTTGTGGGTTACAACTTTCTTGAAGAAAACTTCCGTGTAGACTTTTCTTCACAACATTCCACTTCTTCTTTGTTTCAGGTCTTCACGTGGAGGAGAGGCCACAGTTGTCATGCTGCTGGCTCTTGGGGTCTCCTCCGAGATTCTTCCTGGTGGGCACTCCTGCACTTTACTTCATGCCTATTATCTTTAGCATCTTAGCATCTCATTTGCAATATCAGATTTAAAGTCCATTTTTATGGAGCACATAGCACTTTTTCATATAGTTTAAAGGATATTTCAGAAATGTTTTGATAATTTTATACAACATATGTCCAGATTCCAAGTTAAAAATAACTAGGGCCACCTAAATGCTCATGCAATTTAGACTTTGTGGAATAGTTGAAGATTTAGAGAGGAAAACATGCTATGTGATGAAGAATAGCGAACGGTCCTATTTTTTTTTTTTAATGCTGACTCTACAATTGAATTCTAATTAAGAGCAAAAAGAACACTTACATTCCAATGAAGTAAAATGACCTTTCAGCTATCTTGTTTCAAGTTTCACTAATGGATTTAGCTCCATCAGAAAGAAAAGTTCCATTTCATTTTCTGCCTATCATCCACAAATATAACAGATTATAATGCTGAAGGGGAATTAATTGTGTGACAGTGGAAATGAGTTTGCATGAAATTCATTTACTTGAAAATAGAATCACTCGTATGTACAGATTTGCAGTTAGCTAGGAACTGGTATGGGAACAGTGGAGTTAAACCGTAGAAAAAAGTGCCACTAAACATAATTGAAAACAGCATTTATATAATATAGTGATTGAAATACAAAGGCTGAAAATGTGAACAACAGAAAAGTAAGGTTTTTCTGTTGGAATCAATACATTTAAATGTAAGAATATTATACTTTAATTTGTAAGTGTAAACAAGATGCACTTTGAATTCTGCCTGTACATCAATACTTTGAGAAATGGGCTTCCGGTTTCTATTAGTGTGATTTTTAGACCCAAGAATTACGGTATTTCCAGAGGGTGTTTTTCATCCATGATAATGAGAAAGATACTGTTTTGAGCATGTAAATATGCATTTTTTCTTTTCTCTGAACATCTGCTACCTTTTTTTTTTTTTTATTACACAATCAAACCAATTGATGCTCATTTCGAACGAGGAAGATTTACAGTGCTTACACTGGGTAAAAGATGAATTCATTCAGCGAGTTTTCATTGGTATACATAGCATTTCATTTCATTGGAATCATGTGTATTAGAAGAAAGCAATCTAGTTATTATCGATCTGGGAAAATGGCTTTATTGCTTTGCAGTATTCCTAATTTGAGAAGGAAATGAGTTTCATATGAAATTGGTGGCTTAAAAAACAAGTATCAAAGAGCTGCGGCCCAGGAAGCTGGGATTAATTTGTAACCCAAAAAGGGAAAAGCATTTTATACAATTTAATCATTTAATGTTTGACTCCATAGTCCTAAATTGAGTTTCAGATACCATCCTAAGCAGTTGTTTCATGTGTGTTAAGTAAAGGCAAGAAAGATTGTTTAAAGAGTAGCAGAAATTTAAATATTGTGTCAGAGATGAGATTCAAAGCATCTGCTAGTTCTTGTTAGACAGTTTTCATACACTGAAAAATGAGATGATTTATTCACTTTATGGTAAAGAATACTATATTTTCCTATAATAGAGAAGAAAGATTTTGATTATTCTTTTTAGTCAAGGTCCAATCAGGAGATGGAAACCACACTTTAATTTGGATAGTTTAACAGAAAGTTTAACATAAGGAACTATCAACTATAACAGAGGATTGGAGTAACTAATATAAAAATAGTAGCTATAAAGAGCAATCATTTCTTCTAGGACTGAGATACAACATTCAAAGAGGGTTTCTTCCCTCTGATCTCCAAGCCTGAAATCCAGATCTTGTTGGAACAGGCAAAGCCATGGTCACAGGGTGACAGAGAAGTTGCCGTGGTGCCACGATGGTGGAACTCTCTGGAAATGGGCCCTCGGGAGCTTGTGGGAAATTCGCCTTGTGTTTACAGAGTGATTATCCTCAGAAGCACTCTGTCCCCAAAGCACCTGAGAGGAGAAGCTACTAGGTGGTGAGTGGCTGTGGCCATTGTGACCTTCAGGCGCTGGACACTACAAAAGCAGCCACTTATGCAGTTCATGGTCACTGCAGAAGCCACCTGTCCTCCAGGAAATGGGCACTGGGGAGGCCACATAGATCGCAGATGCTGGAGGCTGGGGACACAGCTATTGACTGACTTGCCGTTCACGCTTCAGGAACCAGCTGAGCAAGCACGCAGGAACCAGGAGGAAACCTTTACTCCTGCGGCGTCTCAGCAGTGCCCTCTATTCACAAAGCTCAGCTTCTTCCCTTCTAGTGAAGGAAAAAACATTTTCAAGAGCTCACCTCCATTTTCCCAGAGCAGGCACTGAAGGGCGGATTTGGAACTCTGAGGCAGTACACTGGCAGCTGGCCCAGCTACCAGTGGTCTTATGGCTCTGAATTAGACTGGCTCTGCTGGCCTCTGGGGGTGTGTGCCTTGGGGCAGACCTGTCGCCCTGGTCCCTCCTTGTCTTATCTGGGTTCCTGCCATAAAATTCGTATTCGATTTAAAGTAAGTTTGGGGGTTCACCAGGAGTGTTAGCCAGCCAGAAACCCTGCGGGTATTCGGGACTCTTAACACCCGCTTTCAGGGAGATGATTTTTTTGCTCTTTCTTATCAACTTCTGGACTTAAATCAGACTTACACAGTTATGTGATGATTCCTCTGTGCCTCAGTTTCCTTATTTATAAATGGCAGTAACACTGGCACCCATCTCATTGTTTTTGCTGTTCTGAGGATTGCATGAGCTAATTAATTCAAGTTAAGTATTTATCACCATGGCATTTACCACATGCTCTGTAAATATTAGCTATTATATTAATACAAGTATTAGTTATTAATATTAGTTATTGTTGTTGTTGCTCTCAGCCTGAACAGATGCTGGCTTTAGGAAGTCTCTCCCAAGGGTCCTGTAGGATGTGGGTGGTTAGCATCACAAAACTATGACTACCATGTTTTATCATCCAGTCTACTGGGAAATCATCCTTCTTATTTAAATGAAATATTAGAGAAGTGGAAAAATGTAATGGAAAATTATTGCTTTGTGGCCAGAACTCATCTTCCACATTGGGCTTCTTCAATTATTGAAGAATTGTCCAATAACTTCAGCTCAATTTTCTCCTCCACAAAGTGAATTTACATATATATGTGTATATACATACAGCTATAGGTATATAGATAACATATAATATATAAATAAATTATACATTATGCATATAAAGGAAGAACATGGACTTTGTGTGTGTGTACATACACACATATAAACCTTATAGTGCATTAAATAAGATGATAAATATAAAGCACTAAACATTATTCATAGCCAAACATTGATTTTCAACATATTTTAGTTACATTCATCATAGAGTTAACGCTTCCTACAGCCAGGCCGGCTGCCGAGGCACTCACCTGGGTGGCGGAGGGCTTTTCTATGTCCCGGTTGTTGTTGAACTCTAGGGCCATTGGGAAAAGTGGACAGAGGGGTAGGGACTCTACTTTGAAAAATAGAAAGTCTAGAGCAGGATTTCTGGGTTTTCAAGCCAAGTGCAGTATCTTCCCAGCTGAGATGCTGTAGCCACTGAGTGACATGAGGTGTTTTAGCCACTGAGAGACATTGTTCGTCTTGTTGTCACCCCCTCGAGTCTCCCCGTGGAAACTTCCCTGAGTCCGGGCAACAAAGCGTGTTATTCCTTTTCCCACACATTGGACCCCACTCTTTGGAAATTAAAGAGGCTGAGCTTGGTAAAAGAAAGGGAAAGCTCTTTTTTTGGTCTGCTTTTCATTTCAGAGTCTCCACTCTGATCTCTGCCTGAAACAAGAGGCGATGTGATCACGTAGTGATTTTTTTTTTTTTGATCCTGAACTGATAAAATGGTCATGGAGTTCTTTTCATTTGATCCCACTTATATTAAAATAATAACTGAAGCTTTTCTGGTAATACTAATAGACAGGGGAACTCTGTGAAACAGTATTTCTTTCTAAAAAAGTGATTTGGAATTAAGATAGACAGAGAACAGGGAACCCGAAGTTGAAATGTTGAAAGGAAAATGTGATTAAAATGTTAACAATCCTATCAATGATTGCAATATTATATTACATGTGCCAGGTTATAGGCTACTTTAATATTAAAGAAAATACCTAGGTATATTCTGGAAAAGGTTGAAAGCCAACTATATGTGCTTTGATCCCAGGCCTATCCAGAATTCTGTTCTCAGCTAGTAAATGGATATAAGAGCAAGAGACCATTTGAAAGTAAAGGGCAGAACTTTCCTTGCTTTAAAGTGGAGGGTCTAAATTTTACAGGTCACAGAATTTAGGGGTGCAAAAATGCAACGTTATCTTTCTATGCTAATCTATTTCAAGGCCCTGTTCTGCCTTATGGAAATAAACATTATCACTGTCAGTTCCGCATAAACTCTGCTTTAGTTTGAACTTGATCAGTTCAGTCGTCCCCTTCTTTTCCACCCTTGGTGACACTTAAGTCTTGGAGGGCTTATGTCACATTCTGGATTAAAGAGTGGGGGACATGGGGACTCCTTTTTCCTTTAGCCTTTGACCCGAGCATGTCTCTGGCTCTACGTCCTAAGCTTATTTATGTCATCTCCTGGTTATTTTTCCTCCAGATGAGGACCGCATGGCCAATGTCACTTTCTGCTGCAGCATTAGTTGTCACGGTCCAGAGCCTTCTTTTAGGTTTATTACTGTGTTCTCTTTCTCTCTCTCGCCTCTTCTCTCCCTCATTCTCTCCTTAATACTCCCTCTTTCCCGCACTTCTCCCTAAGATACACATAATTCGTGGTGCACAGAAATACGTGGCTGTTCTCCCACACCATTCTCTGCTGCAGGAAGCTCTTGGGTTGAGGCGACCTATTTCTCAGAATCTCCTCCATCCTACAATGCCCATGCCAGTATAACGTGGATGTCTCCATGCACCTGTTACCCCCAAGGATTCCAGATAAGATGCTGGGCACAGATCTCCTCTATTTTCAGTTTCCCCAAACACATCTGGAGTAAGAGATTGAACAGGATCAAAAAGCTTTTTTTTTTTTTTAAACAAAAACAAAAACAAAAATATTCTCTTACTTATTTTCCCAATTTGTGTTTTAATCCTTGGGTCAGTGATTTTTTTTTTTAAATATAAATTCAAGCATTTTATGGCTTTTGCTTTGGTTTTGTCATGTAGTTCCTCCCTGACACAAGATAAGTCTCTAAACCAACCTATTAAATATATTATAGTTCCTGTATCTCTGTCACTCTTAGTCATGCTCTTTGATTACAAATTCTAATTTTCCAGCATTTCTCTATAATCTGCTTCACCTAAGCAAACCGAAAACTTCAGATATAGTTGGGGAGAATCAAATGAAACTAACAGCTATGATTTGAAGAGTACATGTTCATTACACTAGCCTAATACTCATTTATGTCAGCAGCAGCCTCAAATGTTGGCTCATTAAAATTTTGGAGAACTAACACCTGAACATTTTTCCTTATAAATTGCTTCTCCACTTATACATATGCTACTGAATATTAGAACCAAATCATGGATCAGAATATTAATTGTTTAGTTGCCCACCATAATATCTTTTAAAATCTTTGGAAAATGTGACTCAGTCATTTAATACATTTTCCATTTCACATAACTTGGTATTTTCTGTAAATCTAAGAAACTTATTGTCTATGTTTGGATTAAGATCATTGAGGAAAAACCTTAACAAGGCTAGGCCAGATATTGTAAAAGTCAGGTTATAAACAGAACCCAGTATGGTCAACTGAGACATTAATTCAATCTAACTATTTAGAATAAGCTGTGTTATCAAGAACTATTATCAAGAAAGATAGTAAAGTGAGGAGAATGATAACTTTTTTGTTGTTTGTTTTAAAGTAATGCTAACCTTCGTCTGTAACAGTGGTTCTCAACTGTAGTTGATTCTGCACAATCCTTCCCCCTCTCTCCCTGCTCAGGGGACATTTAGCAAAGTCCGGAGATGTTTTGGATCGTCACAATTCTAAGGGGGTGTCATTGGCATCTAGTGGGTAGAAGACAATTACACTGCTAGTATACACCCACCTTAGCTCACAGATCACTACATCTTACATCCCAATGGCTAAAACTTGTTATAAGGCTGACCTAAATAAAAGACAACCAGGAGCTGTCAGCTCTGTCTGGGCACTATTTCCCATCAAGGACTCCATGCTATGAAAGGGAAGAACAAATCTATAGTCATTCCTACTATAATGAAGAAGAGTTTTTTTCATTTGTTTGTTTTTGTTTGTTTGGGGGGGGGGGGGGGTTGTTTTTGTTTTTGTTTTTGTAGCAGAACAATGGCTAGGAAGAGAATTACACTTAAAAGAAAAATGTGGAAAAGCTATTTGAGGCAAAGAGTAGGATGTCAGGCACATACTAATAAACAAAAACAAACAAAAACACCTTCAAAGTTCTAAGGATGTCCTTTGTGTTGCTGATTAGTGAGATGAATTTTCTTATTCAATTGCGAGTGGAAGCTGGGACAGCCAAATTACTTTGAATGATAGAGAAGAGAGAAAACTGAAATGTAGATCTTGAGGAGGCCTGGCAAAGACTGAAGGTAGAACAAGAGGAAAAGCACCAGGCGATGGCACAAAGGAAGCCCTGAAATTAGAAACATCAAGGAGGAATAATACCCAAAAGAGTGGGCTGGTGGAGAGTGTATGGGGAGGGGAGAGGAAGGAGAGAGAGAGAGAGATCTTTTTAAGGATTTGGAACTATTAGACTGTTAGATCTGTGTTTGGCACAAGATAAAAATAGAGATGATAAAGGACAAATGCAAGAGAATAAAGGCATAACATTAGGGTTTCACTCTGTAAACATTTCAATATCATCAAAAATGCTCACAGAGTACACACTACCTATATAATGGCACTTTTTTTCAGTTAGGGTTCAGTGCTAGAAACAGAAACACCTTTAGGTACGTTAGACAAAAATGGATTTAATACAAGGATTAAGTGCTTACAAAGTCTTCAAGAGGCTGGAGGAGTGGAAATCAGGAGGCCACCCCGTGGCTGGCATCAAAGCCTTCACACCAGCTCAGAGGTGAGGTTCTGCTGCTGCCAAAGGCCCAGCTCCCCGTGCACGGCGAGCAGGTGGGAACCATGGAGTCCGGCTGCTGCCGACACCCACGTCTGCCGGAGCCCATCTGCCCCTCTCAGTGCCACCACCTCCCTTGCATTTTCTAGATCTCAGGGTAACGCATCTCCTTGGCACAGACTAAACTGCATCCAGAGCACCGCCGCAGGGAGCTGGGTTAGATTTTTGCCCTCCATGTTCAGCAATTCTGACAAAGAGCAGAAGGGGGGAGGGGGACGGAAGTGGATCCAATATCTCCCATAGACGGTTTGTTTTTGTAGTCAATGCTTTTTTTTTTCTTTTCTGAAACTGGTCATTTCAAAAAGAGCTTAGGACCTTTTTTCCTACTACATGTTATGTTAGTATTTCTAAAAGTCATCTAAAAAGTACTAATTCATTTTGTCATAAATATATTGCTTACCTCTTCCTGTCAGTTTCCTTTTTCCCAAAGAATTCTTTAATCAAATATCCTAAACAGAAGTACAAAATATAAAACAGATTCAAAAGGGAAATTTTTACACTGGAACTGGGGTACGATGTGGGAGTTTATTCAATTTCTTCAGGCTCTCACAGGCAACCTTGCAGGAATATCCAGCAAAGAAATTCTGAGACTAACCAGTTTATATAAAATAATATAGATTTCGCTCTCACATTGGCAAGACGCGGTGTGAGAAATGAGAAACTAAAGGGGAAGGAGGCAGCAGTAACTTAAATCGCATTCTTTAATAGGCCACTGATCAAATATTTTGGTTGAACTGACTGGTCGAATCAATTAATCAATGCAGTTGAACTCAACTACTATGCCTTCCATTGAGTTGATCAGCTATTAGAATTAACCTCATTGATGAATTGGTTAACTTACTACAAATTAATCTTTAAAAGCAGAATCATTCTGCCTGGTAAAATTCTTCATTCAAATATGCTTTCAAACATGTTCTGCTTCAGTAGAGTAAGTTTTTTGTTTGTGTTACGTTGTCATGTAACACAAAAATATATGCAAAAATAAATGTCATCTGGCTGTTTTATAACTTCCCCAGACACTCAGGTATCTGGGTGACAAGTGTAGCAAACGTCTAGCAGGTGGCGTGAGCAGCCTGAAGTAGGTCTTGTCTTCTCAACCTGGAGGTCACCCAGACTTCTGGTTTGAGAATGAAGGAATAGTTCTGGTCCACATATGCTATCTTAGAGCCATGATTAATAAATGAATGTCTCCTTAAGGTGATATGTGTGCATGTGTTGGGGGAGTTGTAGTTTGTTTTATCATTTATGCAAAAAGAGGCCTGAACACGGCCAGGATCAAGTTCATACAATTTTGAACCTCAGCATTGTCTCAAACTCCCACCCCCCCTTTTAAAACCAATTCTCTTTTTGTGTTTATTGGTAAAAGAATGTGTGATTCATAAATATAAAGTTCTTTCTGTAATATCTAAGTAGAAGGAAGTCTTATTTCAAAAGGGAAATTATTTTGATAAAATGATTCTGGGGAAAGTACTATTTTTACCTTCTTTAACCTTCATCTCCCTTGCGTGTAATATGGACATATAAATAGACACTCATCTTGGAAATAGTTATATTTTCAAAGAGTCTTGTTCACCAAGGTGCAATTTATATGCTTCTCACTATAATAAGAGAACCCTCAAATTCTTTAAGGTTATACTTAACATGAGTCATATTTTCAACTGGCATATTCATTCAAAGTATCATTTTATGATAGCACAAAGAATTATGATACCCAGTGTTAAAGATATTTTGGCAAAATAGAATATTATAGCCCAAGTATTTAGCTTCATGGTTATGTAAATTCCTGTTATTGCATCTGTTTTTAATGTGTGTATATGCTCACATACATATAATCTTAATGAGTCTAATAGATGATAACCAGAATGGCAACATTATTTTTGTAAATTTCTGCCCTGTCACAGAGTTTGCAAGAAATTATTTTTAATGTATTACCATTTTAACACACACCAGATTGTTGGCTGCCCTTCTTGTCATGTGGAGCTAACCAATTTAGCAATCAGTGTTGAATATGTTCGTGTTTGAAAAATAATACTTACACAGAAAGAATATGGGAAGCCGCTTACATAAGGATTTAGGTGGATGAATGGCAATTAAAACCAACTTGTGCTTTTTGGTACCTCTTCTATAAAGGTCATTTGTGTTAATCATTTCTCAGAATCTTCAGGATTGGGCAAGGATTTTCTGGTTGTTTTTAAAGGTGTAAAATTTTTCAAGAAAGGATGGGAAATAATAGATTTTCTTGAAAAAAATTTCCATTGTATCCCCTTTGAAATTAAGATTTGAGAAATTTGGGGTAGATTTTGGAATAATTGCTACATATTTCTAAGGTTCATGTGGTAAGATACTTTTCATCTTACTTCTCTGTCTCTGTCTCTATGTGCGTATGTGTGTGTGCGCGTGTGTGTAACCTCTGCTCTCTGAGACTGGTTGTTCTTCTATTTTATTCATTTAGACAAGATCTTAGATATATATAGTTAGCTTCTATCTAAGGTTTATTCCTTAATTTCCCTTTAAGAACCCTGTGTGCTCGCTATCACACCCTGTGTAGGTCCTATTTCTTTCCTCATTTTCATTCTAGAAACCTATACCTACCGATCACCCAGGATCCGCAGCTTTAAGTTTGAATATACACCACTGTGCTTAGTTTAAAAGTTTTCCCTTACTATCGTGAATCACATTCGTTGTTCTGTTAATTAAGCAGTTACCATAACCATCCCCTATTTCCTGGAAATTATGCTTAGTAAACTGGAAAATTATTTGGTACTGTTTGGAGTAGCTCCAGATAGGGAGTAGGAAGCAGAAGTGGAAAGTCACATTAAGAGAGGGACAAATTTCTCTAGGCACCCTCATCCCAGGTCAGCCCCATTCAGACCTCAGATGGAGGTGCCCTGGGAGCCGAAGTCCAAGGCGACTGCAGCATGTGTGCGAAACAGAGGCTTTTTCATTCCCTCTCTCTCCTTTCTCTGTTGTTCAGCATCACCAAGTTCAAGGAGCAACAGAGGAATTCCAATGTAGTATTTTTAAAGATTTATTTCAGTGTTGAGGAAGGGCTAATGGCCTCTACCTTAAATCTTACACTGAAGCTATGTGTTTGGTTATAATAATAAGGAATCTTTAGGTCGCTGATGATGGTTGTTAACATTTACAATATGGTAGAATTCATCAAGCTTCCAAAATGAATCACTAAAAAAAAAAAACTATTATAATATCTACATTGTGAATTTTTTCAAGTGCCTCCAACTTTATCTGTAAAAATTTCTTATAGATGTTAATTATAGACTACAATGATCCACAAGAGTACACACTATAAACATTGATTTCAATTCTAGAGTTACATTTGTATACCATAATTTGGTTTTTAACATCAACAGAATATTCAAGGAAAGATGCAAGTTTTGTGTAAAACATCAAGTGCATTTAGACCTCATGCTGATACTTGGGCTGATGCAGAAAACACATTAGGTTAAACTACAGCTCATTTCACATACGTTAAATAGAAGTAATGCTTGGCCATTTTCTTTTCGTGGAAACAAACGCAGTTTTAAGATCATGATGACAGACAAAGTGCAAGTGGGATAAAAAGTTAACCTTTAGAAACTTCATGGAATTGCAACAAAATCTCAAACTACCAGAAAAAAAACAAAACAGAGGGTTTAAAATATTTTCATTAAGAGTAATTAAATGTTACCTATTTGTATTAAGTTCTGTGCCTATGCCCAACACTGTGTTAGGTCTGGAAATACAGAAATTCTTATAATCTAGCAGGATAGTCAAGAATATAAACAGTTACCAAAATTATATGTCCATACTTAACTTTTCTTGGGAGTGGTAAGGGTGAGCTTTTAGAAGGAGGTGAACTGCATCTTTAAATAGGTACAGGGATTTTTCTAGACAAATGAGACAGCTCTGAAGAAAGAAAGAGAATATCTGGAAAATTATAGATGAGAAAAAGCATGAGGCATCCTGGAAAGTGCTTGCTTATAAGCTGAAATGTAGACTTTTGCAGACAGTACTTGGAGAGACCAAGGCCTGGTATGCCATGTGACCGACTTCCTTGATCAGACCTTATGACCGGTGATCAGTGGTGCCACAGGTTTCATTTCATCATGCAAATGATTTTACTTGGTGAGCCGCCATTTTTGTTTTTGTCTTTATCATGTTTCCAAAATCAGGTGATCTCATGAATCATAACATGCATGCAAATGAAGAGAAGCATATTGAACACTCATTTCTAAAAATGCAATTTGCATAGCCTATTTAAAGTTCCTACAAAGTGTGAACTCACTTATATAGGTGCAGTTTTAGAGATGAGAGGTCTAAGCATTTAAAGAAATGAGGAAAGTGAAGTCTAAAAAGTTCAAACTATCTGCCCCATTGACCTGGCAGATCCTTGCCAGAGGCCCCCCGAAAATTAATGTCAACTCCACAACCTCGGTTATTTTGCCTGCTTAGAGTCAAGTCCATTGATGATGGAAGGGAAGTTCCTAGTCTTTCGGGTGCTGACGCAGCCCCTTCCCAACTTGGTGTTGCCTAGATTCGGTAAGGTCTGATTGGGGCTGTTTGGGAAAGTGCAGAAAGAGGCAACTTCAGCTCCAGAAATGCCAGAGCACCCGGCTCCATGTGCACCTGCCACTTCTTTTGATTTGAGAAAATAATTTTTCCACTTTGAGGGAAATAAAATCCTCAGTTGTAGAAAGACAGAAAATGATGATGACATAGCCTTTTGTTGATTTTCAGGTGGTTAATTATCAGTTGAATTAATGATCGTTTATCTTTTCCCTACTTAGAAATAGTTCAGTTCCAATTTTTAGAAGTTAAATCAGAAATGCATTCTGAAGTGGAAAATAGAGAGAAGGAGGGCAGCTAATTATCAAGGCATACACAGAAAAGAGATTTAGCAAATCAGCCAGCATTGTTTACAGAAATATTAAATCTAAGACTTTGTTAGATTTCGTGGATCAAGTATTGAATGTTTATTTTAATTCTTAAACAGATAGCTGGGAAATTTAGTTTTATATAATTTAATCCGTCCGTAATTTTACTTGCCCTTGAAAAAAATAGGGCAATTATGATATAATTATATAGTGAGACCTTTTGATTCTGCAGAATCCTTGCTCTGTGGGGAAGGGTACAGTCAGAAAAAGTCTAGAGAAAACATCTCAAAATCAGTCCCTAGCACAAGGCCCATTCTCACTCAAATGTAAGGTCAGTACTGGGAGATATGATGCATGATGTAGACATAAGGAGTTTGAGAAAACAATGAGACTCCAGTTAAAAAATGTTTTAGAGGAAACTGGAAATATCAAGCTTGGAAATCAGGGATGAGTATGTAAATTTAGGAATCTGGTTTTAGTGCTGATGATAGAAAACACAGATTAAATGAGATTTCCATTAAAAAAGGGTATAAAATAGAAAAAAGAAGATGATTGAGAACTGAACTTTGGAAAGAGACGCACACATAATCTATTGATTTAGGAAATAATAATAACCACTTTGCAAATTATTATTTTATTACCATAATAACAATTACAACTTATGGAGCCACTACTATGTGCCAGGCAAGTTGTATGGATTATCTCATGTTATCCTTACGATCTCTTGAAGTAAGTGGTCTTATAGTACAGATGAGAAGTCTGCTATAGCTCAATTACTTTTCTTGTATTTCTTCTTAATAAATCAAGAATAGCAGCCATGGCAGAGCAAACTGCTCACTTTTGCTGTGCTGCCATGTAGCTTGTTCTCATTTACATATAGGTCCTCCTAAGGAAAGTCTAGAGATCTGCCATGGGCACAGAAATAGGGAGTAGACTGCCCAAAGTGCCTGAAATCCCTGCTCGGAATTTGTTTTTGTTGAAATGACATGAAAATTCTTGACATTTTTCTGAAAGCAAGAAAAACAGAAACTGAATGTTTATAGTGTGCTACTCTTACGGATGAACTAAACTCTTCCTCAGCTTTTTTTCAACCTTTGAGTTCTTACTTCACTCAAGGGATGTTATCAGACAGCAGACAAAATACACATTTCTAGGTGCTCAGGGGCTTTTGTTGAATCTTCAACTGATTCGTGATGTTCCCATCGTTTGACATCGCTAAACAAATTGTGGGTAAATATAATATAGTCATTTGTACAATCTCTCAAGGTGATATGTATTCCTTTTGATAATATATGTAAACTGATGTTCTTTTAGATATTTTAATATGAGCATTAGGTTGGAAAACACTAGAAAATAAAACTTTTTTTTAATCCGATGAATGCATTTTAAGAACACATGGTATTGTTTTCAGTAACAAGTAAATTGTGCTGTACCTGTGCAAAAGACAACAACAAATACTCTGCTTACTCTTAGATAATCATAGAAATACATACAGTTTTTCTCTCCTTAGGTTAAAAAGTTAAAAAGGAAATTTAAGAGAGTTGTAGAGTAGGGAATTTTAATGAGTTCAAATCTGATGATATTCTCTAATCCTTGCATCCTTGGGTCTCTTTTATTCTGTGATGCCCATATATCAATATAAGTAAGTAAATAAGTAAGTAAATAAATAAATAGATAAAATGCATCATAGTATAAAATTTTAAAATTATTTTTGATAACTCGAGTGTACAAATATATATCATTTAGGATGGGCTAGGTTATGTTAGAGAAATGAACAACTTCAACTTCTCAAAGCTGAAAGGAGCAAAGACATATTTCTCACTCAAGATACATGTCCACAGTGGCTTGGCTGGGCCTCAAATCCAAATCAGTACAATTAGCGGCCCAGGATGAAGGTGTTTCTGCTATCTGCAGCAATGCCAGCGTGGTAGTGATGGGAAGGAGCCTTGTGAATTATGCACTATCTAGTAAAGCTCCTACCTCAAGTGACACCCATTAACTTCTGACATTTCATTGGCCAAAGCAAGTTCATGGTTATGCCATCCTAATGGAATGCAATCCCACTGTGTGCAGAGAAATGAAAACAAAAAGGAAGTATATGGTGACTGGCATTGTGACTCCCACACTAGCCACCATACTAGCCTGCTTC
>KE759357.1:9455-20847 GCA_000465285.1 Eidolon helvum
CCCTAAGGCATTTATTATACCACCTAGAAAAGGCAGTGTTAAGTCTAGTCCTTCTCTATTTCAAACCATGAGTCACTCATTGTCATTAACTTGTTTGCTGAGGACCTCATTGGCGTTATTGACATTTGAGAGTTCACCTGTGATCATCAAACCATAGTATGTAGAAATTTATCAACTTCCATGCCTTGTATAAAATGTCATATCAAGAGACGAAATGATATTAGAAAGCTTTGTAGAATTTCCTTTGAGTGGTTAAGATTTCAAAGATTTCAAATCTTGACTAGGCACTCACTTTTTCATCTTTTAAGAAATCAAGTCATTTAGTAACATTGCTTTTTGTTGTTTTTGTTTGTTTTGTTTTAGTTTTTGAAGGAATAGAAATAATAAGATGAAATGGAACCGAGAAATACAGTTAACCATCATAAAATATGCATTTGTTTGCCAAATATATTACTTTCCTATGGTTACTGCAAAAATTACCACATATTTTGTGGCTTAAAACAGCATAAATTTATTACCTAACATTTTATCAGTTTAGAAGCTCAGCACAGGTTTTACTGGGTTAAAATCAAGGTTATTAACGAGACTGCATTCCTTCTCTGGACACTATGGGAGAAATCATGTTGTTGCCTTTTTCAGCTTCTGGAGGTCATCTTCATTCCTTGGCTCATGTTCCTTGCTCTAGTCAGCTTGGGCTGATGTAACAAAATACCATACTTGATTATGGTATTTTTTAAGTCATCTTGATATGACTTAAAAAACAGACATTAATTTCATGCAGTTCTGGAGCCTGGAAAGTCAAAGGTCAAGGTTCTGACATAGTAGCTTCCTGAAGAGAGCTACTTTCTGGCTTGTAGAAAGTCACTTTCTCACTGTATGCTCCCTTTGTTTTTATCAATGTGTGCTCATTGAGGGAGAGAGATATCTCCTGTGCATTCTTCTACTTATAAGGACACTAATTCCAGCATGAAGGCACCTTTTTTTTATAACATTATCTAAACATTATTACTTTTCAAAGGCACAAGATCCAAATACCATCACATTGGAAGTTAGGGTTTCAACATATGAATTTGGGAGGGACACAGATATTCAGCCCATTTAGTCACCTTTCTACAACTTCAAAGTGATCAGTAAAGCATTAAGTCCTCCTCATACTACATCACCCTGGTCATCTCTTCTATCTTCCTCTTCCACTTGCAAAAAGCCTTATGGATATATTTGGCCACCTAGGATAATCTCCCAATTTCAAGCTCCTTACCCTTAATCATATCTACAAATTCTTTTTTGTCATGTAAGGTAACATATTTGTTAGCCCCTGGGATTAGGGTCTGGACATCTTCGAGAGCTCATTATTCTGTCACCACAACAACATGGTTAGTTTGAGTCAAGTTTGTTGTACTATTCAATAGGTTTTGGTAATACAAATCCAGTAGCAGTCATTTGGGTTGATAAATTGTAGTTTGATTTCAGGGTCATTCTAGTGTTAATCAGATGAAGGGGGTATAAAGGAGATACCTCATCACTCAGAGTCCTGGGCAGATATGATAGTTGCCTCTATAATAGGCTTTTTTTAAGGTCTGTAAATATGAGAAAAATGTTAAATACATGCAACTTTTATTCATTCTATTTCCAAGACTTACCATTCTCAGAGTTTTCTTATTGGGCTGCCTTCCACAAATAGTATTGTGCCACTGTAGACATAAGCTTTCTTTCCTAGATATAGTGTAACTGAGATTTTAGATTTTTAGTTCCTTAATGCCCTGCTGTCTGCCAAATACAATATCAATAAGTAGTTAAGTCCAATTATCGATAAACCTAAATGTTTAATTACAAGGAATCGGTATCCAGGTTTGAGAAACAAGTCTTCAGGCAGACACTAAGACAGGATAAAGGGGGTCAAATATGTGTTGACAGAAAGAAATCTTACTATGGGAGGTGAACACACAGTATAAAATATACATATGCCTTATTGTTAAAGTGTACAGCTGAAACTTATTGGATTCTGTTAACCAATGTCACCATAAAAAAATAAATAAATAATTATAAAAAAAGAATGTATTAAGGAAAGCCTTCAGTACCTGTTGATGATAAGAATGGATTTCATGAGTTTCTTACAACATTTATTTAAACAAGTGTACATTTTAGAATCAGAAGTAATATTTCTAAATACAAGGTTTGGCTTGGTAGTAACTCATAAACCACAGCTGAAACATAGAAGGAAGAATTACCTTAGACACTGTAGGCTTAACACGTTGACAGCTTTAGTATCAGAACCCCATCAGTTCTTTCTATCATCACTAATGGTTGAAGTTGACATGGCGAGTGAAGTCTGATTAAATGACAAGACTTTGTCAAGTTATTTAATAAAAATTCTAGTAAAATGGCTTCTTCTATTAACTAAAGACATAGGTTTGAATTTGTCAGGTGGCAAAGAAAGTTTCTTTCCATGTCAAGAAGAAGCAAACAATGATCGAGACATACTCGAAATTCATTGCCAGCACTAGTTGCATGAAATCTGTTTGAATTTTTGCAAAGGGAGAATTTGCAGTTTCGCCAGGATTAACATGATGGTAGTTGAGACAATCAATAGATACTCTTAAAAATTTCAGTAAAATTTCTGCCAAATTTTTGATTGAATATAATGTGCTAATAAAACTAAATAGCTCTGACTAGTTTTATGTTAATTCATAGCAGTAGAATGGGAGAGAGTAAATTTTGTCTTCATTTTTAATAAAGAATTTGTAGGAATGTAGTTAAGAATGTCCTGGAGAGTAAAAACATGTTAAGAGCAAGGAAGAACTTGACAAACTCAAGAGCCATAGACTCCATGGACTTTGATTGTCTCTACTAGACAAAGGAATTAAAACCTAGAAACAAAAGCATGTTGTACATAGTCATTGTACCAGTCTTTGTCTTTGAACATGAGTGTATTTCTTTTTAACAGAAAACTGTGTATTGACTGAAAAGTATTTATATTAATACATTCTATTTACACATAATTAAAATTGGAAATATGAGCTCTTCTTTGATTCAGTTTGGCAAATGAAAAAAAAATAAACTCAAAATAGTGTTAGAGTAATTATTTACCACTCGGAGCATCCTGAGACAAAACAGGTATTTCTACGATCTTTCCTTTTATAAGGCGAAGAAGCAAAACCTTGTGTTATTTATTTCTAGGTTTTCTTTTCCATTAATATCCAAACACTCAGTATTACTTATTTTAATAATTGGGAAAAAGCAGTAGTACCAAAAGATGGACATTACCAAAATTTAAATATCTATAATGACGGGACAATATTTTGATTTAGGATGAATTAGAATTAGTACACAAAACAGCTCTAGAACTTTTCATTCCTGTGAGCATCATCATTGGGTTAGCATTACTGCTTTTCCTCAGTCAGCCCTTTGGAAAGGCTCTATTTTGGGCATGAAAACAGGGGAGCCAAGTACAAGGACAGGCTCCTTTTTGAAAGCTCTCTTCTACTTAATTGCCACATCTTGCCACTAATTTAAACATTAAATGATGGAAAGGATTTTGGAATTTAGCACGATTAAAGAAGTCATTTTTTACAATAATGAGTCGTTGTCTCTTAGGACCAAAATCTATGGAAATCACATTTTTGAAATACTAGCTCAAAACTATCTTTCTGAATGATTTTAACCTTTGAAAGAAGTGTTTTGGCCTTATAAGATGAAGAACCACACTTTTCTCTTTATGGTCCTTCAGTCGTGTTTTTATAGTAAAAAGTACTTCTTTGAAAGAGCACATGCTGTCTGAAAGATGTCACATGTAACATTGACTGGCAGCCATCTGAGAATGGCAGACAGCCAATAAATCATTCAGAACTGTGTCGTCTGGTGCAACTTTAAAAGTGTACCCTCTCTCCATTGACAAAGTTCATGTTACTATCAATTTTTTTTCTCTTTAAACCTGAAGATTGGGATATGCAGTGAAACTAATTGATTTGGCAATAATCCTTAAAATGTAACTATAAACTTAATACAATATACATTGGCATGACAGATTTAATTCACAAACCAGTCAAGTTGTATCGAAGCCATGTTTTAGTCATGATTTGTATACACAGGAATTTATGAAATTGCATAAATAGATAGATATACATATGTTTAATTCTTGGATTTATGATATCTTGGTCTTGAGCATTTAGAAGAACACATTAAAAAAGAACAGGAAAACAATTTAGGCTTTGTAAGAACTGAAAGGCAAACACTGTCATGGACACAATTCCTCCTCAAAGGAAGGATTTTCGACTCAGCTGCTGAGAGCAATGTCACAAGAAAGTCTTCAGCTGCCAGCTCTTTCAAGGATTGCCTCAGCTAGGACAGTTATCTGACCCAGGGTAAGACGCTTCCTGGAGCACATGGCATGCAAACACTAACGGAGACCGTGAATTAAAAGCCTGGCTATTTTGACCCAAACTGGGACAATGCTGACAAGTCCTTTCAGCTCCAGAGAAACCGATATCTCACATTCGTTCTCTTTCTATCCCATGACTACAGTTGGTGTTCATATGGGTGCCACTTAAAAACATCAAATACCAGGTCCTAAGTGTGTGCAACACATACTTTATAGTTAAATATAGAGGCAGCCACGTACATTATATTTCTGGAGCACATTTTTAAAATTCTCATGAAGAAAATATACATATTTATCAGTTGTATAGGTAGATTTCTGAAGAGAGGATAACAATAATGAAAAAATGAAAGCAGTCTAAGATACTGCTAAATAATCAGTTTTTACATATTTAGCAAATATATAAGTTGCATGTACACTATGGTCCTTAGAGCAAAATGTTATATGTTTTGTGTGTTGTGTGTGTGTGTGTTTATGAAAATCATATTTTACTGATCTCATATATAAAGAGATTTAGAGTATGTCTGGAACTGGGTAGGATAGTGGAGGATGAAGAGCATGGATATAAGAAGCCCATTACTTTGACCTTGGATGAGTGATGTTATTCTAACAGTCAGATATCTCTACAATCCAAAATATTGCCTTTCGTATTATGTTTTAATTATTTATGGAAAAATAATGACTCTACTTATTACCTTAGAAACAAAGAAATCATAATCCATATAGATTTACCATATCTTTGCAAAGTCCTTTCAAAATTAAATTGTAATAGAAAGGAATAAACACATTATAAGCTGTTGGCTTTGTGTAGTGGATCTTATTAACTATAGGACTGTTGTATTGAAAGCAAGTAAAACTAAATTATTTAATTAGAACATTTACCAGTTCAACAAAACTGAAAGTGAAATTTGTCATTAATCCTCCCCACTGCAAGCACTGATCAGTCTTCAATTCACCTTGACGTTCATAACTAACACATTATCTATTTTGATCTTTTATTCTCTGTCTACCCAAATTAAATTTAAGCTCCATGTGGGAAGGTTTTCTTGTCCATTAGTACATTCTTTTTAGTTAGTTTGTTCTTGTTTATCAGTTTATCCCCTGTATCTAAACCATTCCAGCTATACAGCCATCATTCAAAGATTGGTGAATGAAAGCCTCTTCTTTTAAAGAGAAGCCAAAATTTTAACTTGAGAGGAGGGATTACATCTCGCCTTGATTATGTATTGTTTTTAGAACACTTCTTTTACCAAAATAATGATTTAATGATAAATAAAATAATTTGAGGTCATTTTATGTCTGAAGAGTATTTTCCTCAGATGAAATTTTAAAAAGTTGTGATAGTAATTCTGACTCTTGTATTAGTTCAATGTTGGAACAAGTTTTATCATCACAATATACTATGCACTTGAAATCTGGTTATTCATGTGAGTGCTGACATGTGAGTATGTAGCATGTAGGAGTGGGAGGAAGGGTAATGAAAATCTCTACTTTATTTATCATTTTCCCTATATCATAATTTACTATATTGATTTTTCAGTCTATCCCCCAAGTAAAATTTTGCAATGAGCATTTGGGAAATTCTGGATATAAAGAAGAGAATTTAATATCTTACACTGAGACAAGAGGTGACATCATTTTGATTTTCCATTTAGAGTTTATAGCCTAATTAAATAAAAGGCATATATATCTAGAGATAATTACGGATAATAAACATATGTAATTACCATTATCAGTGGATTACAACAACTGAAGCACAAAGAGAAATGAAAAAGAACTATCAGCATTATGCAAATGCGTATTCTCTTTAAGAATTTGTTATAGTGAAAGTATTAAAATAATTCAACACATTCAGAGTTCATATACTTTGTGATCATCTTTAAAATGTATTCAAAAATATGTCTGTGTGCAAAGCATTTTTATAATGATCTTGTTTAAATGAAAGCATTTTAAATAGTACGGCATAAAATTGCATTGCAGAACACAATTATTTTTCTCTCTAGAACACACATAATAAAGTGTAATTGTGTTTTTTTCATAAACATGAGTTTTAGTGGTGCTTCTTGACCTTGCATAATAACAGTACTTTTTTTACTTAAGGTAAGCATAGTATAGTACTTCTTAACTCAGAACGTATAGCTATAGTTGTAGGGGCTGAAACTCATTTCTTCTTCTAAATTCTTTGGTCTAATAATTAAATCGACATAAAACAGATCAACAGGAGAAAAACAAATATCAGACATATGAGGGCCTCATAAAAATATAAGACTCCTGACAAGTCAGGTAATTGAGACTTATATACCATCCTGAGCTAAGGAGAAAGAGGCTTCAAAGGGGAGGGAGACAATTCACAGGAAGATGAGAAGAACACGTGTTTAATAAACAAATGTTTGCTGTGCTGTGTAGATAAGTCTTTCTGATGTAAAAAGCTATCTCTAGTAATAGCTTTCTTCCCAGTGCAAGTCTCCTCTCCATTATTTTAGATAGCTAAGGAGGAAGTAAAAAGCTCTTCCTGAGTCTACTGAATGCTAGATTGTCTTCAGTTTGAAATAATCCACGTGCCCAAGTGACACATTGTAGGATGTCTTACTCTTCAGGCGGTTAAGGCAGAAGGGATCTGAAGATCATAGAGCGAGTGCAGTGAAATATCTCAATCCCCTAGAGTTCTAGAGAGGATATTGGAAATCCTTATTAATTATCAGTGCATATACACAGCTGATATTTCAAGAGTGAACACTTGCAAAATTGCAAAATCTCCTCTTTCTTCCCAGGAAGAAAAAAATCTTCACTGACTCTCTCCACTCTCCACTTATTCATTGCTTGGGGGAATGTATTATTCATGATTGGTGAGTGTTTTGAAAGTTCTGGTCCTGTGTTTCTCAATCATTCTCTTGATCTTCTTGCAGAGAGCCATCTCTGTGCTCTGCACTCTACACAATGCAGTAAAATAAAAGAGCAGCCTCTTGCTCTTTGGTGTACTCGGGATGCTTCCTAGGAAAGGTTATGGCAGGTGATGGATACAGAAAGCCCTGTATGACGAGCCTTAGACAATTTTTCAAACAATAAATAACAGAGTTGACACTTTGATCTTTATCTATTTAATCACTGCTTCTGTAATTCTGATTCTCACACTAAATGGGACAGTAAATTTCTATGTCAGTATCAAGCTATAAACACAATAAGTACACTAGATAGAAAAACCATTATCATATTCCTAAGTTTTTTAAATAAATAATACTGTCTTTTTAAAACTTTTAAACCTTTATTTGTTTGTTTGTTTGTTTATGTTGATATCAGTCCTACTGTGAGATCTGACTATCATGAGGACATGGGTTAATACAAATATAAATTCCTGTTTCTAGAAATTAGAGCCTTATAGAGAGGAAATTCTCCAAAATGGGATGCTGACAGTCAGCTTGTGTTATTATTTATTTTGTACATTTGGTCACTATTTGTAAAGTTAGTCACTTTTTGCCTATTTTGACACCCAAAACATTTATTAACAAATTTTGCCTTATTTCTTCACTGAAATGTTTAATCTTGCTATTTTTACATGTTAATTGTCCATAGGTGTATAGCATGGCCTAAGGACTTAGTTCAAAGTCAGTTAAGTATGCCATCAGAAATTGCTATTGATCTTCCAATGTTCATAGTTCCATTCTTAGTAAAAGAATCCCATTTTTAGCTGAGCATAATGGAACATCCTACCTCATGTCTGTGTGCAACTATGTTAAGGCAACTTATGTGTAACTTCTGAGTTGGTTCATTAAATGCAGTTGACTCAGCAGGGAGCTATATCTTTTTCTTCTTTTTTTAATCTTCCTACACTTCTCGCTTCTGGCCTGAGATACAGGTTTGATGGCTAGAATTGTAAGGCTTACGATGGAAGCCATGTGGTAAAGTTAGAGAATACAAATTTAGTTGCTTATGTTCCTGATGACAGCATGAAGCTTAAATACTAGCAACAGACTGCTACCAATTTGCAAAACTTCTTACAGGTAAAAGAGTAAAAAAATTTTCCACTTTTTAAAAAATTTTTGCAGTTGGATCTCCAGATGCTATTTCTAACTGATAGACATGCTCACAAATAAAATAGGTATAAAAAATGTATTCATAATTTAAATCATAATTGACTAGAATAGGACTCTAGGAAGTATATTCATGATGGATAAGCATTCTATCCTTGGAAACATAAAGCAAAACATTAAGAGATACTGCAAGACTCCTATTTACACGGCTAAAAAAGCTGCTCTAAGAGTTTAATATGTATAAATGATCAGCATTCGTTAATGTGTATAAATGATCAGCGCATGAAGATGATGGTAACAGAAAGTTTTTTCTTTATATTAAATGAAAATTTTTATGATTATACTTCACAAGCACGCATTTTTAATTGCAACTTTATTATCTCCAATGCTTTTTTAATTTGATTAGCGAAGCAGTACACAATTCAAATAACAATGCATTACCTCTGCAGGGGAACTTTTGGAATGGTAAAATCTATTTATTCTGTTCACTATTACATAAACATATTTCAGTACCTTCTAAGCAGTTAATTACTGCTTAGTCATCAAATCTGTTGCAATCCTGTCTTACATATATAAAAGCTTATAGCTTTTTGAGGACGTACATTTCTAAATTATTGGAAGATTTAGTGATAGCTTTTCTAAAATCATTTTTTAATATAGTTGTTAAAAGGAGACGAGAAGAGTCTGCTCTTAATATTAGGCTGAGAAACTCTTTAGTGTGTTTTATATGCTGAATGTGGACTATGTGACCCTATCATGTAAAACTATTTATACAGGTGAGTTACACTTCAGTACACCTAATCAAAGGAAAAATATCAGGACAAATTTACTAGTTATATACCAAGAAAAAAAAATCTTTCAAAATGCTTTTAAGAAACACCCAAGGTGATAGGGGTCCATCAAAGTATTATATAACACTATATAACGGGGTGCTGCAATGCAGCACATATGCAGAATAAAATATAGTCATTCATACTGATTTTACCTGCTGAAAAGCAGAATACTGTGTTCTACTTTTTTTTGACAGCAGGACCCTAAGGTATATTCCCTCTGGCATAAAATAAAAGAAGTGAGAAAGACAAACTTCCTAAGTTTTAAGGAAGAAATATAGTGATGCTTAAATAGAGGGCGATATTGATGGTGATAAAAGATTAGTGTTGCCCCAAAGTGTTGGTTCATTACAACATTTTGTGATTGTCTTTGCTGGTATCACAGATCTATAGTTCTATGAATATATATATATTTTTTTATCCATGTGGTTTCAAAGTGAGAAGAGGAAATGTAAAAAATGAAATAGGAGAGAATCGGTTTGGAGACCATCATGGTGGACAGACTTGTTGGAATCCTGAACTTGGTCCACATCACAAAAAAATGCTCAAATTTAAAGTGAGGAAAGACATCAACTGATGTGAAGGGTACTTTCATACTGATTTTCAGCAAGATCAACATTTAAGACATATACAAAATAAGTCATAGATTTGAGTAAATTCCAGGACCTTTCCCACTCAAGGCCTTATCCATCTTTCTGTGGTCTCAGCAGCCATGTGGGTTATAAAAGCCTCGGGTCTGAGAAATCAAGATCCACAGGCCTGTGGCCTTATTGTAGTTTTGAAAGGGAGTCGGTCTGGAGATAGAAAACGGGAGGATATATCAACATTTAAAGGTTTGCTTTATTGCTTTACAAGACAATTTCTGCTACATCACATCTAAAATATTCCAAACCATGTTTCTTATGACTTCTCTGGATTTATGTAAGACTTTAATAAAGCTGTCCCGGCCCTGGCTCACACAGACAGAGGTTGTGCATTCAGAATCATCCAAATGTAGCAAAAAGTTTGTTACTGCTTGAGGTGGGATAAAGTTGGGGGTTGAGTCATTAGACATAAACTACACACACCATAACATTCTTCGTTATCCTGATTACCATCCAGACCTACTGTGGCCGAAAGTTACTCTTAACTCTTCTTGTAATTAAGTATTTGTATTTATCAATCATTCATTTTTGACAAGATATCACTTAAGAAGTAAAATGAGAATGTCAAAAAACAAATTCTTATAAAATGTGAATGGCTTTCATAGTAATTGTATGTTCTGGTTATTTGACTGCTTCTAAAAACTCTGAAGGTTATTTTATTTGTGGTAAATTACATATTTTTATGCATCAATTTGCCTGCCAGGATTCCTGTAATAGTTGTCAGCTATCAATAGGTATAAGCTTGTTAGCCTCCACTGTGAGGATAATACTTCTAAAGCTATAATGTATTTATAATAATGTAATTCTAAGAACCTTTTAAAAAAGAGAAGTATCTCAAGAATGATGGTTTTAAAGTAGATTGTCCTTTGACAAAAAAGGCAACATGAGACTTAGTGTGACATTTATTTACGAATGATGATTTTGTATCAAAAAGATAAAAAATAGATGTGTTATATTGGTTGTAAATTCCTCTATGCTTCATTATATACAATTGCTTTCCATATTATTGGAAAATGTGCCACTTAAAAAAATCATGAAAATAATACATTTATGTTAAAATATAAAATATCAGTATAAAATCAACCATATATTTTTAAAAATATTTTCAATGGTTACATATATCCTCCTAAACTTTTTCCTGACATTATTTTTTTAATTTTAATTTAAGAAAGTTTTAAAATAATAATTTTAATGGGATCATAAAAGAATTCAGTAATATTAGCATACTATTCTTCTGTAATTTGCTAAGATTTTAACTCCATTTGTTTTATATCTTTATAGCTAATTTACTCAAATTTTAATACTCATGATTTCATCCTGGCTTTCAACTGATTATACATATTTTTTAAAATTACTTTTTCCAATTCTTTACATTTTAATAACTTTTTATCAATGTTGTAATTATACATGGCTGGTTTTAAATTTTAAACAATTTTGTAAGGTTTATAGCAATAGAAATTTCCTACCTCAAGTTATCTGTCAATAAATCTTCACATCAAACCATACGCATGAATG
>KE759357.1:20867-51389 GCA_000465285.1 Eidolon helvum
TGTGGTTCGATTCTACTAGAGATAGTACAGCTTGCAGTTTTGAATAGTATTCTATTATGTAACTACACTCTGTATGGTTTTCTCTATATGTAAATTGAAATAATTAATCTCTCCATGCTGTAACTCAAATGCAGCGAATAAATATCAATGAAATATATCATAGAGCATATACTCAGTAATTTGCCTTTTTAAAATTCTAATTCTTTATATAGAACTTAAAATTCAGATTAATCCCAACATATATTTATGCAATCAATAAATAAAATATAAAAAAATCACTTTAAAATGAAGGTGTTTATTCATTTTGGTTAATTTTTGAATATTTTTGAAATATAAAATTACTCTTTGCATATAAGTAATACTAGATTTAAAAAAGAAAAGATAAATCTAAAAGTCTCAATATATTTGATTTTAAACATAAGCAAAGTTGACAGTGCACAATGATAATTACACATTCAAAGCAACTTGCTTGGTTCTTAAACTTAAACTCAAAGGGAGGTTATGCTGCATACCTGGTGTGGGGATTTAAAAATTCCACAGCCTGTCAGACATTGTCATAAATCTCTAGGTTTGGCAATGATATTTTTATTAGAAGATGTCATAAACCTTCAAAATGCTTGAAAAATAAGTGTCTGCACATAATAAAGGCAAACTGTTCACTGTTGCTTCTACTTCTTTCTTCCTTGGGCAGTCAGTCCTCCAAGTACCATCAAACTCTTTACAAACATAAAACAAGAGAGTGAACTTCACTGCTGAGTTCATAATTTGCCCAAGCAATGGTGACGATGTACAGAAGAAGGAAAGTAGTTGTGCAGGAACTCGATCGGTGGGCATAATTTTTCATGTAACTAGTAAGAAGGGTTACATTCCGTATTCAGAAGTTATCTTGTCCTTTCTTATCATCTGTCTGTCTATCATGTATGTATGTATGTGTGTATGGGGGGGGGGGGGGGGGGGGGGGGGGATGTATGTATGTATGTATCGATCTATCTATCATCTATCTATCCATCCATCCATCCATCCATCCATCCATCCATCCATCACTTACAACTATCTTTCTTTTATCATAGGGACTCTCTTCTGATTCATTATTATTGAGGTGGTGTCCTTTCTCATTTCCCTCATCATCTCAGTTTTGTCTGCTGTGTCAACCCATCTCAAACTACTTCTAACATTCTTCTAGGTGAATTACTTGGGCCAGATGTACTTCTGTCTCTATATAATATTTATTTTGCATATGTACATTTTATTTTTCATATTGCATCATAATTATAAAATATGACAACTATTGTCAAAGTAACCAAAATTAGATCAAGTTCTGCTTACTCTCAGGTGACAGTTCTAGTCCATGTGGTTAAGCCCAGAGTTTCACTCATTTAGTTTTTGATGTTACAAAAGCTAACATTTTGCAGTTTCCTCCACCTTTTTTTACCTATTTCTCTATAAGTTTCCATCAACTTATATATTTTATAAATTATAAATTTAAACCTTAAATTTCTGCTAAATAATTTTAATTTTCTCTTTTTCTTTAATATAAAAAGGTTTATTAACTGCAGTATGGTCTTGAGAAATTGACAGAAATGGACTTGATCATAAATAAATCTAGTTTCAAAACCTATGTTTTTACACTGCAATAGGCAAAAGTCATCTCATCTACTTTGCTATCTGGACATGGCATCAATTTCAAAAAATAAATATATGTGCTGCAATTATAATATAATTAAAGAAATCAATATATCCAAGTGCAATCTCTTGAAATCTTTTGGTTAAAACATATAAAGCAGGTATTTTTAATATGCTATATATGACATAAATTATCATTCAAAATTTTTAGGTGCTTATGTGAATTTTATATTAGAGTAAGTCTATATCAGTTTCTTCCTTTAAATAAAAAATTTAAAGTGTTCCCAGGCCTAAAGTTAATAAACACTCCCCTAAAATTTTCTGAGAATAATATAGCAGGGTAGAAAGAGAATTTTCCACAAAGGTTTATATTTTCTGTGGTTTTACTTCTCATGTTTCAACTATCTCACTTGGCTGAAAATCCCATTCATTTTTAGGTGGACTTTTGGAATCAAATGGAATGCCAAATGCTATACTTATGGTTCCTTTGTTTCTTCCTTTCTTTTCCCTTTGAGAATTCCGATCTGCTTTGGGTCAGCCTTTTAGCTTTGAAAGTTTAATCCTAGATTTTTATTTATCATTTTTTTTGTCAGTAAACTGGAAATAGATTTTAGCTTTTATCTTCTAAGATGTTTAAAATGATATGATATTGTAAAATAAAGCAACAATTAAATTTTATGAACTAAAAGATGGCAGACAATTTAATTTAAAAATGTAGATAGCTAATTTAAGTAATCAAATTTTAGTATTCATGATCTCACCCTGGCTCTCAACTGATTATACATAATTTTTAAAATTACTTTTTCCAATGCTTTACATTTTAATTATTTTTTATCAAAATTGTAATTGTACATGGTTGATTTTAAGTGTTAAACAAAACATATTTTGTTTATATATATTCCACTTGTCTGAAAACCCCCTTCATCGTGGCTCAGATTTTTGCCCTTTACAGCAGCAAGTGATAAAACCAGTTTACTGAATATTGATTTGGCTGTACTAGTAAGATATAAGTTTCTGATGCTGAAAATAATTAAGTTATGCCATGGTCCCATCAATGCAAATTTATAAAAAAATTCCCTTCATTCTTCATTAATCATAGTTCAAAATATGTGTAGTATATTTGGACAAAAAGTCAGGACATAGAGATACTTAGGTAGTAAAAGATTATCTTTCTCAAATATTGTTTCTATATATGAATATATTTTGCAACAATTAAGTATTTATAAAAATTTATGAATTGCTATTATAATTTTAAAACAATATCATGATAGATTGTAGCTATGTCATACATCAATGATAAGCATAATATCTCAAAAGAAGTCAATATATACTTTCAGGGTTTATTTGAACACTGTGATTCTCAGAGAATTAGAATTCAAATTTATTTTATTCAAAATTCATAGAAAGTGTAATGAGGTTCTATATAAGTATTTTCTTTCAAAGTTTATATGAATAATTCTGAATTAGAAATAAAATGTTTCTAAAAAATACCCATATGAATTGATCTGTATTTTTTTCTCCATTTGTTGATAAATTAAAATAAAATTACCATTAATGGGTCACACTTTGATAATGGGAAAAAATTATTAAAATAATGGTAATAAATACACACTTTGAAATTATTTTGTAACTTTTGTAAATAGTTACAAAACTTCTTTAGATTTAAAATCATCAAGATTCTGGCTGGGCCTGTACATCTGGCAATTTAGACAATTCATTTTTTTTTCTGACATATAGCTCTAGCTATATTTCAAAGTATCAAAATTTTCAAATGTGGCTTTAAAAGAGTGAATTAAAATGATACTGAAGAATTTGGTATTTAAAAAATAGTACAATGAAACTAAAGGAATATTATATAATAATATTTCTTCTTTGGCCTTCTTCGGTTACTGAACTCCCTAATCATCTCCTTATTAGATCACTTAAAAGTTAGCCAGCAAATAATTATGTTATTATTAGCATCAGAAACTGGAAGTATACTGTCTAAAATGATCCAAAATATCACTTTCAAGTTTTTTTTATAAATCTGTTTTTCTTTATTTTTGAGAACATAAAAATCAATTCATTCTTCTGTAAATTCATATAGTGTCATCTGTAGTTTAAATTTTTCATCTAATATCAGATTGGAGGCAGGAGTCTCTATCTAATTACTTTGGCAGATGTGCTTTAGAAAATGCAAAAATAAAATGTGAAGATTCATATTGCCGGATTTACTCCTGGGATCAGTGCTTTATTAAGTAAAATGTTTTGTTTAAAATTTTTGCCTACTGCTATTTGGTAGAGATTCCCAAATATCAGAGCATTTAAAATAGATTTTACTTTAAACCTAGCATTGCATTACACATGGCTGTCTGTAAACCTATAAATATGATCAGAAGAGACTCAAACTAAATTATGTTTTAGCAGCCATCAATTTATTCTGAAATGACATTGACATGAAAAATTACTTATGGAGGTTTGTAAATCTTATTCTGTTAGCTATTGCTAGAGGTAGTCTAAAAGTTTTCTGCTCAGAATATGCAGTTCAAGGCAAAGTACTTTTATTAGTAATACTATTCAGAAGATTATTTTTCCTTTGAATCTATAAATGTAAAATTCATAAGGAATTTTCAATATCATCTTTTGTCTCTAAATTTATTTTATTTCTAAACGAATGTCATTATTTTAAACATTTAAATTTTTTAGTTGAATTTTATCTAATTTTTTGGTTTCTAGTTAGATAAGAATTACATTATGGCATTCAAAGACACCAGATTATGCTCTCTCTGCTGCTACTGACCAACTATGTGTCTTGGCATTGATGTGAGATGCCTATAATAGATGTACTTTTTAAATTCAGCTTCCCATAAAGAGTACCATTTGCAATTTACACAATGATGTTTTATGTACTAGAAAATGTATTCATAAAAAATACATTCTTGAAATCATTGATAACATAGAGACATAATAGAAATAACAGAAAGCATGTATTAAACATTTAAGTTCAAACATACTCCTCAAATTTGAAAAACATAAATTCAAATATTAGGAATACTTCCTGACTTCCATTTAATTATGTTCTTTTTTTGAATTATTTGTTTGATAAAGATACTACGCAGAGTCTTCAAATTTAAAACAGCATTATTGAAACAAAAAAAAGCAATGGTATCCAGGCTAACATTACACTGTAAAGAAAATAATGTTGGCACCTGTTATTCTTATGTTACCTACTGAATATTAAAATAACTGTTTTTACATCTTAAGAAGTCAAATAGATATCATTTTTTTAATCAAGGGACATTCACTTGTCTCATATTCTCCCTTTCTACTCCAAAATCTAATCTACTATTGGTTATTATAATAATGAAATGAAATGATTTGAGAGGAAATATATTTCACTTGTTAGTTAAGGAACAAATCATAGAAAGTTAATTTTTCTCTAGAACATTCATAATATAGGACAGTAAGAGATAAAAAGCATGAAAAATAGTAATATAACTAGTCACAGATATATAGATATAGATTTAAATAGAGTTATATAGCCATATACATGATGTAGAATAGTAACCCACACAAATCAGTTATAAGCTTAAAACACATTGTATAAAATATTGTTTTGTTTCTCTATGTTTATTGCCTTTCTATACAGCCACAAAATATTTATAATTTACTATGCTTTTATATTAAACTCATTAAAGCTGTGTTACCAAAAATAAGATAGATTAATTACAGCAGCCACCCCTCCAAGAAAATATGAACTTTGTTCTGTGATTTTGCATATCTCTTTCACTCTGTGGACTTGATCATGTGACTCTCTTTGCCAATAAGGTGTTAAAGAATGTCAAACAAGGAGAGATTTAAAAAACAAACACTTGCCAATTTCTGCTTCCCTTTTCATTCTTTGAGATTGCCTTAGACCATGACTGTGGAAAGATATCAGAGTTTCATACACATGACAAACATGTAAGAAGTAGTTCTGTTGTTCCAGTTGAGATCATCTTAGGCCAACCTACAGCTAGTCAACACCCTAACATAAGTGAAAGCTCATTTAAAATCAAAAGGGCCTCCCATTTGGGCCACAGATGATCACATAGACATGGGTGGGTCAATATAGTCAAGAGCGCCCCCAATGAACACACACACATACAGAGGCTAGTCAGAGATTCATTGGCAGTATTAATGTTTGTTTTAAGTCATAAAATTTTGAGGTAGTGTGTTATGCAGGGTTGGATAACTGATTAAATAAAAAGGGGGGAATTGAGTAACCAGAGTCTACTTTTAATTTCTTCCAATTTTATTGAAATAGTTCTCATTTACTAGGCCAATAAAGCTGAAGGAGGAAAGAGTCAACCTTCTCTGTACCTTCCTTACCAGAGGTTAGGTGAAGTATAAAAATTACACACTTTTAAGTATAATCTATGTTATAAAGGCCTAGAATGCAACACGGTTAGACAAACATATCAGAAACATGTTGACTCCAAAGTTAAACAGTGATCAGAAGTCTAAAATATTTTGTGTCATACAAAGGAGTTTAGACTTTATTTTTAAGCAGTGAGCCTATTGTCAAGTGGTACTCCCATTGAGAGAGTGTCCTAGGTAAAGTAGTCGGTTTTGGTTAATGAAGCTATAGCTGGATGAGAATCGCTTTATAAAGCACATGTCTGAGGGATTATCTCTGTACATGCTAAGCTCATTGCCTGGTAAATCACAAGACCAATGTATCTGTGTTTACAGTGCCATTTGTCTCAAAGTCTTATTTTTCTTCTCTAATTCTTTAATAAAATTAAAAGAGATTAAAAATACAAGCCTGATCATCATTTATTAATTCTAAAAATATATACCAAATACATCTATGTACCAGACACCAGGCTAAGTGTTGAAGATAGATGATTAAGACAGATATCCTTGAACTCATGAGCTACCATCACTAAGAAAGACAGCCTTTATGAATATAGTCAGATAAATGAACAATAATTATAAACTATAAAAGTTTGTATGCCATATAATTACTTATAAGTAAAAGGAAGAATGTGACGAAATATTTTGGTGATGTTGGTTGTGAGATTTTGCTTTAGGGTGAGTTATTTCTAAGACATTTCTGAGGAAGAGAAAATAGAGTTGGGAACTGATAAATGGCACTGAAATCACCATCTAAAGACCAAGGCAAACAATTCTAGGTAGAGAAAATAGTATCTGTAAGACTTTAAGATAAGATAGAACTGAGTTTTCAGATGAACTAAAAGATCTCAGTGGTTAGAATATAGTGATCGAAGGAAGAAAGTATAAAATATTGCTGGAATTGTAGGTTGAGATTTGTAGGCCAAGTTAAGAGTTTTGCATTTTATTCTAAATATACTGAGAAAATTCTGAAAGTATTTTAAGTTTGCAAATTCAATAATCAGAGTTATCAAAAAATGTAATTCATTTCAGTTTTGAGAGTGACTTGGGCAAAATTTCTGGGGGAGGAACTGTCCATATCAGGGAGATAAATTTTTAAAACATTGCAATAATTTAGATGAAATTGATCATGGTAGCTCGAACTACTTTTTTGTTATAGGGAGAAGAAAATTGATGTATATAGTTATATATTGATGAGAGTAAATTGACATGACTAAGTAATAGACTGGATGAGGTAATCACAGAAAGGAGGTGTCAAACAAACTTTCTGGAAAAAAATGGGTTTGTGAAAGAACCATATACTTAGTTACATGGTTAGATAATCATGAGCACATGAGGATGAAGTTGGTTAAGTAAGTGGGAGTTCTTAAGATAAATCTGGTCTGAAGATATACATTTTAGAGCCTCTGAGTAAAAATGAGATTTAAAGCCATGGGAAAGAATATATTTTTCTGGTGAGAGAGTTGGTGTAAGAAGAAGATATATAATTAAATGCATGGAAAACAAATTTAATTGGCAGTGTAGGAAGATGAGGGAATAGCAGAAGAGACTGGAAATTAGAGAGAAGTAAGTAAGAGTAGAATATAATGGAAGGCAAGGAATGGGATTGCTTCACTAGAGAACTGGGAAATAAAGAGAAGAACTGACTAGTGACCAGAGAATACAGCAATGTGGAGATATTCAACTCAGATTAGGTTTGCTTGCTTACTGTGTTATAATGAAACTATTATATGATTTAGCATCCCCCCCAAAGAGAAAGAAAAGAAATTAGCAAATTAAAAACAAATATATTTAGAGAAAATCATCTCTCTTCAATGAATAATCTTTCTCCTTTTTATTATTTATTTTTTTTCAGCAATAGAAGAACTAAAGTTATCACTTTTTTATTTTTTTTCTCATTTGTTGCATAGGGAAATGTACTCAGTATTCAAGCTATTGAGTATAACTTAGATCATGACTGTTAAAACATTACTAGAATTACTATAACTATTAATTCAATGGCCTAAAAATGTCAACTCACTTTCATAACCATCCTATCATCATTGAAAGAAAAGAATCTGTTAAATGATGATTACTTACAGAGGAGTGGTTTTTATCTCCCATATTTACATACACATAACTATCTGAATTAGTTTGATTAGTGAAAACAAACAAACAAAAAAACCCCGCAAGAATAATATAAAAATAAAAACCTGTGAGTGACATAAAAAAATGCATACCTCTACAATTTTTAAATATTTGTGCTCCTGTAGTCTTTTAATTGGTATAATTAATTTTTCATCCTGTAGTTACTTAGATTAAACCATTATCTAAAGTATTATAAAGTAATGTATGATTAAATGTAAAACATAATTAATTTATTTAAAATTGACCAACTTCAATAGTGTCAGAAAGAGGCAGAGTGAAGTGATTTCTTCTAGGACTGCTTCTGATTACTGCATGAGATCATTTTCCTGGTCACAAATCAATATTACTCTCTTCCATTCATCAGTGATAATAAAGCTTTTCAATAATTCTAATTTTAAAGAATGATTACAGCAAGTATATAGTCCATTGATTGCTTAAAGGTTGCAGCTAAAATGAACACAATGGTAATTTTATTTTTAATAAATTAGCCCTTTGAAAGTTAAGCACTTTCCTGGGACAAAACTTTATGCATTATGATTATGTATCTGATCATGCGTGAGCTTACATTGTGCATGTGTATGAGTGTGGCTTCAGCAATAAATTCTTTTAGTGTTCCACACCTGGGAAATTAGTCTGCTTAATTGAAAATTCTGTTGAATTGAAAAATATTTATTTCTTTAAAGTTCAAAAATGGATTTAAGTAGTTGAGCGATCTGTGATGATATTAAACATATGCTCACCAATTCCTTGATATTTTTCACTTTAAGAAGTGGAACTTAATACTTCTACCTTGAGTATGGGCTCATTCAAGCAAACATTGAAAGCAGGGATGGTATCAACCCCAGAGAAAGTCCTCAGTGAGGTGCAAGAGCTGAGAGATACATGTTTTAACCTTCATCTTTCAGATGCACAGTTTAGAGTGCCTGTTAGTAAGCCTTGCAGGAATCCTTGGCAAAATTGAGTCCCTGTTGCCTGCAGCAAAATTCACAATAATACCTCGTGTACTGGCTTTGCGTATTTGTATCTCTCACTTCCCCTGCTATTTAACTCTAGCCACAGCCCTAAAAAATCCTCCTGTTGAAGACTTGAGTGCTTACACTGGGCCCAATGAGATAATCTGAGGACTCTCTTTACATCTCAAGGTCTACAACGTTAATGATATCTGCAAAGCCCCTTTGTCAGAAAAGCAACATATTCACAGGTCCCAAAGATTAGGGCATAGACACCACTGAGAAACCATTATCCCCCTAGCAGAATACTCACAGGTAATAACGGTACATTTTTTGGGATGCTTCCTCTGAGTAGCAGGATGTGGTGCATACAGCAGTGTTCCAAAATAGTTGTTAATTTAGAAATGAATAAAGAAGACTATAAATTCATAAGATGTAAAAGTAATAAAAACAAGATAGTCTTAGCAAACTTTAGATTTTAAAGGGATTAGAGAATAACTCCCTTATTAGTCAAGAAGGAGCACATGGCATCTGAAACTTACACAAAAAAATATGGAAAGGGCCTAAGTCTAAATAATTTTTTTATTGAAATACTTTGTTCACCACCCTGATATTAACAATTGACTAATAGCTAGCTACAGTTTGGCCACAAAAATTTGTCATCATCATAATAGGACCTAAAAGAGCATTTAGAACATTTGATAAGAAGATATGGAAACCTGACTATACTATACAATCTGAAGTCCCCCCGTATCCATTAAAATTTTATATAAGGAAGTATGTTCAAAATAAAATAAAGTAGATTTGGAGAGAAAAAAGTGTGTGATGATGGAGGTAGAATTGTAAAAAAATGAGAAAAAAATATTGTTTAAAAATAACCAGTCCCTTTCCAGGAAGATTATGATTCAGTTATTTTGAAACATTTTTCAGTTCCTACTATGTGTCAGGCTTCGAAATACATAAAACACAGGCACTTATAAAATTGTATGTGGCAATGTCTTCTCATTCCCTTCCTCAAGTTATCTCTTAGAGTGTCCCAATTTTTTGGAACATCTGCTCCCCAAATCTTTTAGCTTTACCCTTAAAGATGCTTAAATTAAGTATACGATGAATGAAGAGAATGCAATTTCTGTATTTGTTATGCGTTTATGCCATATAAATACAGAAATGTGAGAATATGTTTGTCTTTGGGAACTAGATTATGAAATTGATCATCAGAAAACTCACAGTGCCACTGCCATTCCCTCTGCTTACTTCCATGTTAATTTCAGAAATTAATACAGTAATTGCCACCAGTAATTTCTGAAACCACTATATTTTATGCTTCGTAATGAACCTTGCCAATCTTCTCAAGCTTGTACTTTAAATCTCCCATAGCTTGTGTATTTCTACTAGATTCTGAAGGCCAAAGTCAGATTTGCTTTGAGAAAGTACTTTAATTCGTGAGCAAATGTTCATTTTGGCATCTGCAGCCATCATGAGAGTCACAGAATTTTAGAGCACTTTTTACTGTCCTGACAGTGACAGCTCTACATCCATTAACTAGAGAGCAATATTTCTGCTAAAGTCCCCAGATTCGTGCCCCCCCACCTCCAACCCTTTGGAGCTATAACCTTTTGATGATGAATGTGTCACTAACACAAATATTTTACCAGCTTTTAAAACAATAGTCTTTTTTAAAGCTTGGTACTGTAATTTTTATGCAACATGTAAAATAGATTTATAATATTAAAATATGATAAATGAGAATGGTGAAAAACAATAAACTTTAATGAGACTGAACTTTCAATAACTTGAGCTTTCATGTCCATCAGGGGACTACAGCTGAAAAGTTTAAATCTCATAAATCAGAGGTTTAATACTTTTCAGTCAGCAGAATCCCATGATAAACTTGTAAAACTGTAGATTATCAAATTCTGCACCCAAACATTCAAGGAGAGTCATCAAGAATTGTATGTTTAACATTTTACCCCAAATGGGTCTACTGATAGATAATAGAGGGAAATAATAATAGAGTTTGGTCTCTGCAGTGAGACTATCAGCATTTAAATCCCATTTCCACCTCTTGCTAACCAGCTCCTCTTGGCAAGTTCCTTAAACTATAAGCATTAACATAAGCATTAATTTCCATGGCTGTGGAATATGGGAAATGATTGTACCTATTGCTTAGGATTAAATATGGTAATACATGCAAAATGGCATAGAATCAGTTCTCATAAACATTATCTATTGTCATTATTATTCTCAGCCTACAGAATCAAGTAAAATAAACTTGTCCTTTCATTACACACCGTCTGTATTTAGACAAGCTGGTTCATAGTAGGTGTTTTCTAAATATTGTTAGATGTCCCAAAATATTGTAGAAAATTTTCATGTAGTGTCTAGTATATATTCAACAGGAGCACAGATATCTTATAATAATGGTTTAATTCTGACGATAATTTCTGTGACTCATAAAAACCCACGGAGGAAAACTTATACCTTCTACAAAATATATGACAAAGTGAACTCATGTTCTTTTTGTAAATTAATTAATGGTTTAAAAAGAACATCAGCCTTTAGTTCGATCTGCCTCCTGACATCAGGCAATACTCACAACATGTTTTCTGAGCTTTCATTCTAGGCTAGAAGAGGTCATATTTGTGATAGCATCCATATTATACTACTGGCACTCTTGATGAGATTCGTATTATTTGATCAGCCTGAGAAGGAAGGTCAAACACCATTAGAAGCCCATGTAGAGAGAAAGTTTGCATGATTTTTTTGCAACAGAAAACAGTTAACAGTTATAGACCCCTCGCTTTGGACACTTTAGATCTCTTAAAACCGGGGGTCCCCAATCCCCAGAGCATGACTACTATCAGTCTGTGGCCCGTTAGAAACTGGGCCCCACAGTGGGAGGTGAGCAGTGGACCAGTGAGCGAAGCTTCATCTGTATTTGCAACCTCTCTCCAGCACCAGCATCACCACCTCAGGGGGGGGGCAGATCATCAGGCATTAGATTATTGTAGGAGCACGAACCCTATAGTGAACTGTGCATGCGAGGGATCTAGATTACGCTCGTTATGAGAATCTAATGCATAATGATCTGAGGTGGAGCTGAGGGGGGGATGCTAGTGCTGGGGAGAGGCTGCAAATACAGATTAACATTAGCAGAGAGGTTTGACTGCACAGAGACCATAATAAATCAGTTGCTTGCAGACTCATATCGAAACCCTATCAGTGAGTGGCAAAAGATAATTAAGCTGTATCTGGTGGCAGGTTTTATAGTGGCAAGTGAGTGGATATACTTCAGTTGTACAACTGCATCTGGCGGAATCTGATACTGCATTATCGTGAGTTGTGTAATTATTTCATTATGTATTACAATATAATAATAATAGAAATAAAGTGCACAATAAATGTAATATGCTTGAATTATCTCGAATTCATTTTCCACTCCTCAGTCCATGGAAAAATTGTCTTCCATGAAACCAGTCCCTGGTGCCAAAAAGGTTGGGGACTGCTGTCTTAAGCTACGAAATAAAGCAAAATAGTCAGAGGCTTTCTACTACCAAATTATGTGCCAATTAGTAGAGCACAAGCCAAGATTTGGCAATAGGGTAAAACCCAGGGACTTCAAAACCAATAAAGTCAAAATCCTAAGAACAGAAGCAGAATAGAAATAAGTGCTGTCTTCTTAGGTAATGTTCAAAAATTAATTTCTATTGCTTACTCACAGACAGAAAGAATATTTCACAAATAAACTATTGAGGTTTATTTAAAATCAGGAATTTAATAAATTAGGTACTAGACGATCTGATTATCTTGAGGGAAAAATTTAGTGCATGAAGCTACACGTGTTTGCCTCAAAGGAATACAAGTTGGGGCAGATACCTGAATCACAGGCAGTAAAACACCAAAAGGAATAATGACTTCTGAATGTGGACTAGAAGACTATTGATTATTTTAAGGGTTAGTATGCATCTCACACTGCGTTAGGACCTGACTTACCTTATCACCTTGGGTCCTTGGCCGCTAACCCTGAGGTAGCTAATGAGAGTTCTGTGTGAACGAATGAATGGAAATGATCAGAACATCCTGAATGAAAAGCTGATCAGGTAAGTGAGAGGCCCTGAGTTGAGCGGCGTGATGGGCAAGCACTCCATGGTGCATGAGGCTCAGTGACGGCTATGAACCGATTTATGCCCTGTTCCCCATATTCTGAAGTCCTAATCCACAGAGTGATTACTTTTGAAGATGAGACTTTTGGGAGTTAATTCAATTTAGATGAGCTCATAAAGGTGAGACCCTCATGATAGAGTTAGTGCACTTAATACGAAGAGACACCAAAGAGCTCACACTATCTTTGAGAACACAACAAGAAGGTGGACATCTGCAGGCCAGGAAGATGATTGTTACCAGAACCTAACTATGCTGGCGCTATTCATCACATACAAAGAGGAAAACTTAGACACTCACCTTTACTCTATTAGGACACTGACCTTCAAAAAAAAAATTACAGCATAATATGAATATTTTTTATTTAATTTTTATACTTCATAAATTTTAATTATATAACATTTATTTCTAGAAATAAGTGATGCATTTATCATAAGCCATGTGTAATGCATCAATATTAAATCTGAACTGAAGTCTGTTTTTATTTCTTTCTTGAATTTCTTCTATCTTTCATGGATAAAATAAATTAGGTTGAATCTATATCTTTATTATATGCAACCCATAAGGTAAAAAAAAAAGCTGCTAAAGTAGGCAATAATTATGTCAAAGTACACTTGGTTTCATTTTATGATGAAATGTCAACTCCCATTAAAAGGCAAATTTTGTATTTCAAAAGGTTAAATAGGATGATATTTAAATAGAATTCTAGTAGGTTATGTTTAGAATGCAGAATATGGTTAATGGAAGACCCATCTCTCGCCCTGCTGAATTGTACTTAAAGAGAAAACTGGACACATTTTTAGTCACTTTAAGTTCCTAAATTGCTATACCATAGCAGTTTGTGAATTTGTACAGAATCGTTCAATAAAAAAAAAAAAATGTTTTTAAAAAGGCATAGTGATAATGCAGTCTGCACAAACAATATGGTAAATATTTTGGCATGAAAAAATGATAAATAAAAAAGTAGTTTTCAAAATAGTGGCTATAGTATAAAACATACACATACACATATACTTTTCAATTTGCAAATAAAAATAAAATTAGATTAAAAGAAATATTCAAATTTAATTGGTAGAAAAATGATAACACACAACTGGTGTCATATTATTCTTAGATCTCTCAATATGTTGTAAAACATCTCATGGGAATACTTATACCCCTGACATACCAACTCATCCTCCATGTCAATAAATGTTAAAATTTTAAACTCAAAAGGAAATCTACTATTTATATATTAGTCTATAAATAATTACTTATGAGTATTTTATATTTCTTTTTTATTTTGTACAATGAACATAGTGTTTTTTAAAGAAATGCATAACAATAATATCAATTAAAAAATTAAAAGTACATAAAATCAGCGGTCTAATAATATAATTATATATTTTTTGACTTACTGAAAATTCACCAAAACCTACTGTACTTACTCAAATTCTAATTTTAATGAGAGATAAAAATTCTAGATAAAATCGACAATCTCTTATTTTTAAGTTAAGCATTTAAATACTGAATAATTCATTAATTCTGATCTCTGACATTATCTAAGTCTACTGTTCTAAGCATAGTTTCTTATAAAAATTTACATCAGTCCAACTTTGATATTAATTAAAATAATTATTCATTGAATTTTGTGTTTTCAATGAATCTAGGGTGGAAACATATTATTAAACACATAAAAATCTCATAAAATATAATGAGTGTTATGACTAACTGACATTAAGACAACATAGAAGTTGGATCTAATTAGTTTAGGGGACTAGAAAGGCCTCCTAAGAAAATAAACTTTAAACTAAAATACGAACTTTAAACTAAAATATCAAGAGTAGTTAGCGTAGATTAAAAAGAAAGGAAGCAATTTGGAAAGGAAATTTCTATCATGACATTAGCCTTAAAGAAAAAATACCAGGGGTGGAGAATATCCTTTTCATCAAAAAATGTACATAAAAACAGTTAGAATATCCTGAATAAAAAAATATTACTCTCTCACTAATTTTATACAGCTAACATTTAATAATTTATATGTATCATATGTCTTTACAAAGTGGTATAATAGTCTTATTTTTTATAGTAGATATTTTATATTTATATACAATTCTTCTCTAATTGCCATAAAATCTGTACTATATGCTTATTTCATTAAGTAAAGGTGCTTGTGTGTGTGTTTGTATGCATGTGTTATAAGTAAGAGAACTTGCTTTTTTCTTTTTATTTCTTAAGTTCCTTTATTGTGTGAATAAATGTTTCTTTCCAGACAAGATATATTAGCTGTACCTAAAGTGTCATTTTCTCCTTTGTATATGTAACAATGTTAAATATTGTACTATTTAAGGCGAAGTGATACTAATTTCTGTTGTTTCTGTTTTCTAATAGGGAAAAATTATGTGAATAGAAGCAAAAATATTTACTACTACTCATCGGTGCTTGGTAATTGACAAAGCATTTACACATATATTAACTTCTGGTGTTTAAGGGGACTGGGGATGAGGTTGGGAGTGGGATTGGGGGTGAGAGTTGGGGGATTGAAAGTGAGGCTAACCACTCATGTTAGCCTTGGATTCCCAGGAAAGAAATGGATGTCAGTGTTAGTTTTGCGTTCACCTTATTCTATTAACTGCTGGAGGCAAAGTTATTAATTAGTTAAAATAGAAATAGAGAAGGGGGATAATGTTCGTAAAAAGGTTTCTCTATGAATAATAGAACAAGCACGAGTCATCCACTTCGCTTACTTGAAGATACCTTTTTTTCATTGTTAAGAAACTCTATAAACCTAGAGAAATGAGACTAGATGCTAGTAAAGAGAGTCCTACTTTAAAAATGACATATTGTTTTTTTGTTTTGTTTTGTTTTACTTCACATGGCACTTCCCAATGTAGGATGTATTAACTCTTTAAAACACTAGGGAAGCATTTAATATACTGAAGAACTTAATTTAATAGGACCCTAGGAGTCTGAAAGCAACTTACTCAGTGGGAGAATCTGGCTTATTAAGTTTAGTGATGCAGCACCCAACAGTATTGAATTTTAAATGAATTCACAAACCTAATAAATCATCCTGGCTGTCAAGTGAAATATAATTTGTGAAAAATTTATTACCCAGGATTATAATGTATTAAACATAAGGTTTAAAATCTAAGCAAATGTTATACTCTTAGTTGGATAAATAGTCTAGATTGCGAGGAATCTTTAATGCATTCTGACATCAAGGTGGTCATGATGAAGTTTATATTTCTAATGAACATCATCATCTCAGTCTTTGATGGCTCATCCTCTTATTCAGAGTAGTGAACCCATCTCTAATCATGTCACATATATCCTTGTGCTTTGACTTCTAAACCATTCATTCATCTCTTTTTGAATGTCCATATATCTCCCATCCTTAATCCAGTGTCCTTTGTGTCATTTTGGAGGTGAAGGCAAATAACATAGATTCTTCGGGAACGGTTTGTTGGTCACAAGTAAGCTCTTAAATAAGCTTCATAGTTTATGACTGCCTTTCATGCAGCATGCATTTCAAAAAAACCTCCATGTTTTCAACTTCTGTCTTAACTAAGGCGGGCTGTCCTCAACTATGAAAGCAGACTTTGCCTATATCTTCATTTATTTTAATGCATGGCAAAAGATGTCAAAATTCACAAAAATCTAACCCTAACTTCTTGACCTTATTGTCAACTTAATGTTCTGGTGGAATTCACCAAAGAATAATTCATCCTATTGAAATTTGTACTTGATTGATAAAAAAAAATTTGATAAACACTTATTCTGCAGTACTCTATAAAACTATACTAAATATGTCACATCTTGACTGTAGCAAATCAGACCACAGGGAACCATATTTATACTTCAAATATCAGTAGTAAACATTCTAGGAAACTTTTCATCATCTGTACAAACTGTAATTACTTTTAATATCCATATAATTGTTCAAAACTGTTTAAATGGTTCAAAGATAATTTCTTAAATAATTGAGTCTATTTGTAAAATGTACTATAGAGAAAAATCAAGCTGTTCTTTGTGGAAAATGTGAAACTCAGCATTTACATTATAAATGGCAAATAATACAAATATGTAGTAGATATACAAATATGCAAATAATTATATACTTTAGAGAGTATAAACATATAATTTATAAACAGTTTTCCTTTAGTTCTATACATCATTTTAATGCTGAATTGATATTGCATTTATTCATCCATTTACAAACATATTCAACATGTACTTTAAGCTCTTACTTTGAGCATTATATATATATATATACACGGGGGGGGGGGGGGGTGTATATATGTATACATATATGTATAACAATAAGAAATCAGACAGACTTTTTCTTTACAATCCACCTGAACTATAGTTAAAATGAAAAAATATTTATACTCTAGGTGTCAATTAATTCTATGAAAACAAGAAAGCATGGTTAAGTATTAGTAAATATGATACTATGTGGAAAGTGAGCTTTTTAAATAGAGGAAAGAATATGTGGAAAGGTGAATGTCCTTGGCACATTCAAAAAATAGCAAGAAAACTTCTGTTTAGGAGAAGGGTAAGTGAGACAGTCTGAGGAGACATAATCCAAATGGGACAGGTCTGGAAGTCAGAGCTCATATGCCTTTTTATGAGGCTTGCTAAGGACATGGGCTTTTATTCTAAGTGAAATGTGAAACCTTATAAGGATATGTGACAAGTGCCAACTTTCAGTTTATCATTCTTACAGGCTAAAGTGAGGTGTAGAAATTTGCAGATAGGACAGGAAAATTTCATGTGATCTGTTTGGTGGCTATTTCAATAATCTCTGTCAAGATTTTTTCTTTTTTTACATGATTATAAGACTCAGGAGGGCAAGGTTTTCTGTTCAGTGTTTGTTTGTTTTCTACTGTTGTAACCAGAACAGAACAGTGTCAGAGATGTCATCATCACCCAATAAACATTGTCTATTGAATGAACAGTGAATTGGTTAAAGGTTACAATGGAAATGGTGAGAAGATGGAGTTCTGAATATAGTTTGAAGGGAGAACTAATAGATTATCTGATAGATTCAGCATATGGTGTGAGAAAAAATAAATTAAAGACGAATCTTTTGGATTGAGTAACTGTAAGAATGTAATTGCCATTTACTGATACTGGTGCGGGGGCGGGGGAGCATAGAAAGTGAGTTTAGGAGCAAAGTGAAGAAATGGATATTGGACAAATGAATTTATATGGTTAACAGATTTCCAATGGAAATATCAACTAGGCAGAATTCTCATATGTGAGAATTCTGTTTATTTTTTAATTGACTAAAATTTTACATTGGCCTCAGTTTTTATAATGACCCATGATTAGGTTTTTACTTGCTAATTCTCTAGCAAAAAGTGAGGACTCATATCTGTTTAAATGTCATGTAGGGTTTCAGTATAATGTTTTATCATCTATATTCATTGTAAGACTCAAGCAGTTTAGGAGTGGTTTATGAGAAAAAGACACATTTTGTGACCACTGGGGGAGAAAGGCCTACAAAATATATGGACAAACTAAGCAATGATGACAGCAACAATCAAGAAAGCCTACGTTCAGAGAAGGTTCAGCTGATTTTGCTGTATTTTAAGAATGATCAAAGCCTCTCAAACTTTTAACATACTGTGCAAATGGGGACCAAATGACAGTGAATTTAGACAAATTACTACTTTAATTTGTTTTTAATATTTAAGAGAATAAAACTATCCAATTGAAGGAAGAATTGTGTACATAGGACTAAGCATATATATTTTTGTTGATTCACTTCAAAAGTCCCATGACATAAAACTCAGGCAACAAGAATTTAGTAAAATTTTAGTTACTCATCCAAGATATTTTGTATCCTACAAAAATCGAGGGTAGATCTGTATCCTGGAGGCTTTTTTTATTATATGTGTGCAGAAAGATCTCCTTTTACAGGGTCTAAAGAATTTCTAAAGAGAACGGGCAATGTGCATAATTATCCCATCCTAATATACTAAATAAATATCACTGTTTGGGGCTAAACCTTAATATAAGCATGCCATCTGACAAATTTTAATATTTAAACTATCTCATTGACATAAGACAATGATTAATGCTTACGCATAAACTTGTATTTGGTAAATCTTAACTTTTCATATCAAGATAAACTTCTCAGCATCCAATGCATACTTATTGCTAAAACATAATGTAGATTACACCTAAATTCCCCAGTGTAGCAAAATATGCTAGTGAAGACCCTGACTTGGAATTTTGTTGTTGCTCCTTTCCATATTTGTTTTCAAAATAAATATAAATGAACAGAGAATATAAACTACAATGGAAGAGAATGAGAAAGACCTCCAGACCTGCTCAATCATAACCTCCATTAATAATCTGATGTATTGCTTCTGTTCATTACTACTACATACATTTAAAACTATGCTTATTATGACTTGAAATCATTATAATTGGCACTACTCATGAAAACGTTTGACATTTTGAATTATTTTGAAAGTCACACGCATAAAAGCTGCTCCATAAATCTTTATTTCCTGCTCCCTTTTATCAACACAGATATTTGTAACTAATAATTTGCTAATTGCATAGATTCCTATAAAACTAAACCACCCTATATATTCTGCCTAAAATAGCATGTCATTATAGACATGCTATTTATTTATTTTTTTATAAAATCGATACCAAGAACTAACTTTCTAGTTTAATTGTGTTCTTATATTAATACATGACATTTATTTTACAGTGTATTATGTACTTCGAAAGGAAATATTAAAAAGGAATTGAGTTAATATAATACTGTTCAGATGTTATACTATTTAAATGGTAAAATTCATTATGCTCTCTGCCCTCCATTATTTCCTGCAATTTGCCAGCTAGAGCCAGAATCTTGATCAGACTCATGTTCCATTTTTTTTTTTTGTAAAACTATATACAGTGTTGCATTATTTTATTTAAAAAAATCATGTCTGCTTTTTCCTTCAATATTTTCCTTTTGTTGCTTGTTTTATTTTGTTTCGGTATATTAATAACTGTTGATACTTGCTGCCTCCTTCCTCCTGTGGATTGAGAATTGATGTTCTAAATATCTTTCTTTTTTAATTATTAGTTGGATTTTTGTTGTTTTTCAAATATGAATACTGGCACTTTTTTTAAAGTATTCTTATTGGGTCAAGAAAAATAAAATTGTTCTATGCAGTCATTCTTATTACTTGTCTTTTAATGTCTAATTGTTAATTATTGTAAGACTAAATTACAACCAAAAATCTATACAGCACTGCTTATGTGTTTTGTTTAAGAACTATACGGGGCAGATTATTTTTGTGTTCACAGTAGCTCTTATGTTGATTTGTGCAAGGGGTTGGTAATCTTTTTATAAAAGAAAGAATGGGTCAGGGCATTTCTAAAATATAATTAGAAATTCTTGAATGAGAGAGGGAAAAAGCCAGATAAAATTAAAACTATATTCATAAGGATGGAGTATTGATGAAATGGGACAATGAACAACCATAACAACAAAAAATCACCTTTCTCTAAATGAAAGCTCAAAAGTCCATGGGAAAAGATGGTCTTATTAATTCAACGAAAGTCCTTTTTAGGCAGAAATAATTTCAATTTGGCATGCCCAATGATGTTTTATTTAACTGCCTCCAGTAGAATTCTTTTGATCAAAGTCTGAGGTGCCTGAGATTCTCAGCAGCAATATCTGCTCTGCTGTTCCCCAAAAGGTTACCACAATGACACTGCAGACCCCTGACATATACTCCTGTCTGTTGCCATAAACATCTCACTTGCACTTAAAGAAGGTAATTAAAAGGTTTCTATGGTGAGGATGTGCGTGCATTGAGATGAGTACTGAAGCTTCACTGCTGAAGGATTTATGAATTAAATTTGCCCACTGAGCATCAGTAAAGGTGACAGCATCTCCAGTTTACAACCGTGTTTTTAATTTAGACATGTTATGCATGGCCAGAAACAACAATAGTTATTTCCTTTTTACAAGCCTTATTACTTATAAATCACGACAGCAGCATAGCTGCATTAATTTGAAGGGATGAATAGATAACGGTCTCAAAACTGCTTAATTAAGAAAAAAATCCTTATTCCCCAAAGAAGCACATTAAACAAAATGGCATTTTCTATTTTTTTTTAACAAAAAATATATAAGGTGAGGTTGAAGTATTTAAGAGGAAGTATACTGATGCTGCAACTTGCTTCGAATGGCAACTGAAATTAAGAAGTGATGATTAACAGGTAGAGGGGTGGAAACATGAAAAGAAAAAGCAAGTATAGTACAATGTTAATGCTAGTATCTAGGTGGTAGGTTTATGGATGTTCACTGTAAAATTCTATGTAATTTCTTGTATATCTGAAAAAATTTATAATAAATTGTTGAGGGATATAGGTTGGAATAGATAAATACAGTTGTAAGAGTTGTGTAAAAGGAATATGGAGATATACTTCACCATTGCCAGTAATCCTTTGAAAACTGAAAGCAAGTTGTGTTGATTGCCAATGTGAGCTCTGTATGTCGTTAAGTATTTGGACATTGGAACTCATTATACATTTGACCATTGCTCTCAATGCTGCCCTTCATGATGCTGACCAATTCTACCCATGATTCAGGTATCATAGTCAATTCATTTATTCAATGATCTTCCAAATTGGTGACTGAAACCCAGTCTAATCTATTACAATACTAGGCAGTCTCAGTGAAAACTGACATTAAAATTTCTTTCCTTTGAGTATTGATTGGCTACTAAAAGCTGTTGCCTTGCATTTTGCTCTGCATTTTCACTCTTTTGCTATACTAGTTTTTTCTTTATTTCTCTGGCTTCTTATAAATCATTAGATAAAATTATACACATTCATATTCCATAATGATTGGGGAAGAGATCATCAGTAAATGATGATCATCATTATCGAAACTATTTTTCATTAATTAATAAAGGTGAGTTTTTAAAACTAGGTGTTGTTTCAAAGTAAACATAGCAAATATTTTAAATATGGAGTGTAATAACACTATATACATTCAGACTATTTAATAAAAACTATACTTTTATAGCTGAAAGGCTAGAAAATCTTATGGATTTGTGTAGAAAGCTGTTTTAAAAAAGAATAATACTGCAAAGACTAAGACATCTTATTCTTCTAGGAGGTAACATTCTCTGAGAAACTTGTTGGGTGAAAAAATGCAGGTTGCTGAATTTATATAAAAATGTGTTCTCAAGAGCCACATTATTTATGTTAAAAAAGACATGATACTTTTATACACAAAATAACAGAACAATACCATTTTTTAAGTTATCAGTATAGAAATACAAATGCATTTTTAAAAAATCAATGAAGATGCACATTAAAATTCCAAATACCTCTAGGGATAGGAATGGAATAAAGGACAGTGTTATAAGGATGGAGCAGCTTGACATCTAATGTCTTAACGGAAAGATATTTAACCAAGATACTTACTTATTGCTACTGGAAGTGGTAGATATAAACTATAGGACTGAATATGTTCAGTAACAAAAATACATCTCACTTGTTTGTAATTAGTCTATAATAATATAGTATTTTAATACATATTATATGTAATATAATATGTAACTAGTATATAATATTGGTAGGAAGTGAAGTACACTAGAATTTCATTAAATATTACTTGTTAAAGCACCAGAATTGAAAGAATGTTTATTTATTTGAATTATTCCCAAGTTTACATTTAATAATTAATAATGTCATTTTATGAACTAAAATGAACTAAATGCCAGAAAAATATCTCTAAACAAAAATATAGACATCAAAATATATTATGTATTTTAAAATTGGTACATGTTAGATACTAGAAAACTTAAATATTATTCTTCAAAATAGGAAAGAAAAGAAATATTATAAAACTAAACAGAACATATGCTATTGTGTTGTTTTTTTTTTCTCCTCAGAATCCATATGAAACGAAGGAGTAAATGATGAATGCTGACTCTAAGAAGGGACTTGAAAGTAGTAAAATACATTTCCATACCTTGTTTATTGTGAATAATGCTGCAATGAACATAGGAATATAGAAAACTCTTCAAGATCTTGATTTTATTGCTGTTGCATAGATCACTAGAAGTGGGATTGCTGGATTATACAAAAGTTTTATTGTGATATTTAGTTTTAATTTTTTGAGAAAATTTTATATTGTTTTCCATAGTGGTTGTACTAACTTAAATTTCCATCAACAGTGCAAAAGTTTCCCTTTTCTCCACAGCTTCATCAACATTTCTTGTCTCCTGTCTTTTTGATAATACCTAGCTTAACAGATGTGAAGTAATATCACATTGTGCTTTTAACTTGCATTTTCCTGATGATTAGTGATGCTCAGCACCTTTATATGTACCTGTGAGTTCCTTGATCCACTCCTCTTATTTCTCATTTTGCAAACGGACTTTGTTCTTTCTAATAAATTATTAGGTCAAAGGACCCCTGCCTCAGAATTTACTTTTTACAGAATCCAAATTACAATAACTAACAATATTAGAGCAAAAAAAAAAAATAACCTAGAATGATAAGGATTTATGAAGCAATTATCTATTGGAGTCATTACAAAATACTGCCTAGGTCATTGAATCCTTAACAGGATCATCCTGAGGTTAATCTTTCACTCAGACTCACTAAATTGATTTTATTTAAAGTTTCTACTTCTTTCATAGTCTCACAAATATTGGGTTAATTCAGTTTTGGGAGTTTGAGTAGCGATTTCAGCAGATAATGTTGGTTCTTTTGTACATCCAGCAAAGCATATTCAAGGCACCATCAAGGGTGAATGGTGCATCACTCCATAAGTTTGTAGCAGCAGTGAATACATAAAGTTAGGCCATCCATGTTAGGGTTGCGAGATTTAGCAAATAAAAAAATACAGGTTGCAACATTTGCAAATATCTTCTCCCAGGGGGTAGGTTTTCTTTTCATTTTGTTGTTCGTTTCCTTTGCTATGCAGAAACATTTTAGTTTGATGTAGTCCCATTTGTATACATTTTTTTTTCTTTTGTTTTCCTTGGCCGAGGAGACATATCCAAAAAAATATTACTAAGAGCAAGAGACTAATATCCAATATATATACAGAAATCATACAATTTAACACCAAAAAGACTAAAAATTCTGATTAAAAATAAACAGAGAACATGAGCAGACATTTCTCCAAAGAGGACATACTGATGGCCATTAGACATGTAAACAGATGTTTAATGTCACTAATCATTAGAGAAATGCAAATTAAAATCACACTGAGATATCATCTCACATATCCCAGAATGACTATCATCAATAAATCAAAAAACAAGTGGTGGCAAGAATGTGGAGAAAGGGGGGCCCTCATACACTGTTGGTGGGACTTCGAATTAGTGCAGCTACTATGAAAAGTATGAAAGTCCCTCAAAAAATTAAAGCTAGAACTACTATTTGACCCAGCAACCCCACTTCTGGATATTTATTCAAAGAAATCTAAAACACTAATTTAAAAAGATATATGCATCTCTGTGTTCATTACAGCATTATTTACAATAACCAAGCTATGGAAGCAACTTAAGTGTCCATCAATAGATAATTGCATAAAGAATAGGTGGTACATATGTATAATGGGATTATACTCAGTCATAAAGAATGAAATCTCATTACTTGAGACAACATATATGTATCTGGAGGGTATTATGCTAAGTAAAATAATTCAGACAGAGAAATACCATGTGATTTCACTTATATGTGAAATCTAAAAAAACTAAATAAATGAACAACAACAGAAAAAAAAACAGAAACAAACTCATAGATACAGAAAAAAACTGATGGTTGCCAGGTGGAAGGGGACTTGGGAGGCTGAGAGAAAAAAAGTTAAAGGATTAAGAAGTACAAATTGGCAGTTGCAAAATAGTCATGGGGATGTAAAATACAGCATAGGGAATGTAGTAAATAATACTGTAATAACTATGTATGGTGTCAGGGGCATATTGGACTTATCAAGGGATCATTTTGTAAGTTATATAAATGTCAAACCGCTACGCTGCACATCCAAAACTAATATAATATTGAATTTCAACTGTAACTGAAAAACATTTTTTAAAAATAAAAATAAAGATACAGGTTGCTAAGTATTAAACAACAAGTCATTATTTGGTATTAGATCACACACAATGTTTAGAATATATTTATATTTAAAAACACTTGTTTATCTGAAATTCAAATTTAACTGGGAATCATGTATTTTATTAGGCAAACTTAATCTAAGAAATGATGTTGACTTATTTGGAACTTTAGATTTTTTATACTAGCTTCTTTTTATTCTAAACTGGTAGGAGATATACAGTATTTAAGAATGTATGTAGATAAGACTGTCTATCTATATATTTCTCACTTTTCTCTCTCCCCATCATCTCTTTATTCTATGGATGTTAACAAGTGTATAATGACAGATATCCATCATTTCAGTAACATACAGAGTAGTTTAGCTGCCTTAAAATCCCATATATTTTACCTGTTTATCCCTTCCTCTCTCAATCCAGAACTCCTAATAACAAATAGTCATTTTACTCCTCATTACAAAAAGTGATATAGATGGAATCATATGAAATGCAGCCTGTTCAGATGGATTTCTTTCACTTAGCAATATTCATTTAAGGTTTTCCTACATTTTTTCATAGCTTGAGCATTCATATCCTCTTTTCTTCCCCCTGAGTAATACTTCATTGTGTAGGTTACAATAATTTGTTTATTCATTCAAATATTGAAAGACATTTTGTTTGCTTCCAGGTTTTGGAAATTATCAATAAAATTTCTATAAATATTTACATTCATGTTTTTTGTATAACATAAATTTTAAAGTAATGTAGTAAATACTATGCAACATAATTACTAAATCCTATGTTAAGTGTATGTCTAGTTTTCTAAGAAATTTCCAAACCTTCTTCCAACATAGACATACCATTTGCAATTGGAAAACATATTAAATCTTAGATTTATTTCAAAAATATTTAATGAGAACAATAAGTCACAATACTCAAGATTTCACAAACTCATATAATACTATAGTAAAATAATATATATTAGTAAACCCCTTTTGAACATGTAAAAAAATAAATATTAAAATATTTCCCATGGCTTCATACCTATCAGATCAATCGCATTTTTTGAAATAAATAATTTCTTTGAATCTGAAGCCTATTAAAACATGAGAATTTCTAATTTCTACTAAATACATGTCAATTGTAGCATTGTTTGTTTTAAAATAATTTCAGAATTTCTAAATTCATAAGCCCATTGATTCTTCAAATATTATATAAAATAAGACATTGTTAAGGTGAAGAATTTTAGAAAATTTTAAGTTTACTGCTATAACTCAAATAGAAGCCATTAAAAGGTTACAAAAGGTAATTCCAGGAACATAGCCTAGTCACTATGGGAAAGAAACTCAGGTTATGAGCCAGCTGGAGTCCAATAAATCAGTTTGTAATATTATTTTTCTCTATTTTTGAAACATTTTTTAAAAAATTTCAAACAGGTTCTGCTATATCATAATTGCAAGTTCTGGGAATCTGAGTAAAAAGTTGAGTCAATAAAACTGGTAATTTTCAGCCACACAATCTTTGGACACATAAGGGGAGGGAAAAATTTCAGTTTATTTTTAGTTCTATCTGTATAAATCATCCAATTGTTCTTCTCTACTTTTCCCAATGGTGATATCTTACAGTGTCATCAAACTGCAAAGTTTGAAACTTCAATAGACTCACAAAAATGAGACTACAGACCATTAGGTCAGCAACAAACTTATTATTTTTTTATTACTTTTTATTTCTAACTGCACAAAATCTGGCTGATGATTGTCCTATGAGAACTTTTAAAGACTCCCAAGGTGAATGTTTGGAACAGAATACCTGCATAATCACTTTTTATTTATGAAGTGATATTGGACTTCAGAATGTTTTTAGTCAACATATATTAATTAAATATCCAATGTATACTATTAATAAACACATTCCATAAATGAATAATTTTAAAACTTTAATAGACACAACAATGTATAATGTCAATGAAGTGTTTTTTTTCATAAATCACTATCAATAATATTTAATTACATATTTATGTAAATTTATATTTTACATGGTTTTTACATTATTTTATTGTTTTAAGGCTTAACAATTTATAAAGATATTAGATGTCAGAGGCATAAAAGGAAAGTTACCTTTTTTTATATCCTCTTTTCTCTGACAAGGTTTCAGTTGAACTCATTGAAGCTGATAAACTCCAAGCCACTGTCCCATTGCTAGCTATTAAATTTGGGCCACATTAAGGCAAAACATAATTTTTTTATTATCTTTAGAAAAACCAATTGTGAACCTAGCAAAGAAACTCTTCTCATAGATTTTTCCTCCCTACTCTTTTTATAAGACATGCAATACTTAATATGAGAATATGTATTGCATGACTACACATAATCTAGAATTATCCCATACTCTAGGAATTATATCATAATAATATCAGATAGTAATAGCTAACAGCATGTTTGCCTCTTTTTTACTATACCATGATGAAAAAAATTCGCAAAATTTTTAAAGATAGTAATTATATTAGCCAAATTTATTTTCAGAGATAGTTCCCAAATGTGAAGTAGAGTGTCAGTAGATACCTGAGGGAAAGATGTCAAGTCGAATATACTATATATAAATCTAGAATTCCAAATAACTGTCTATGGTGTGGACGCTTTGGGTTTTTGTGTCAGCTGGTGTCATCAGTTTTGTGCAATAATTTAGTGAGGGATATTTAGTGTGAAACAGTTGGATCTCAAGATTTGAATTCTGGTGAATTCCCATTTGAACAAGCAGACACAGGAAGGAAAACAGAAAGGAGTTTAGACACTTTAAAGAAAAACAGAGAGCGAGGTTAGAAAATTCAAGGGAGCAGAAAGCTTTCAGGAAGAAATAGTCAATTCATAAAGAATGAAGACATTTTGATTAGTAAAAGATTTTTATATATTAAATTTGGCAAGTAAAAACTAATATTTGCCAGAGTATTCATGATGGTGAAGGGTTACTCATAACTCTAGAGGTAGAGAACTAGGAGGCTGAAGAAAATATTTCCTTATGAAGAAAATATTTTCTGTGAATTTTGAAGGTCTTTTCTGGATATGAAGAGAAAGCTGGAGAGGAGGAAAGATTTACTCCAAAGGTTTGGGTTAGTCACAAGGGTTTTGAGCAAGGGACTTGTCAAGGAATTGTCAAACGTTAACCTGCATATAAATTCAGAAACCGCTGTTTATCACATACGGGTTGCTTGTTTTTGCATCTTATTCCCATTCCCATTGCTGATACTGTTTCTTATATCTATAATGCACATTCACTTATTTCCACATATTGAATCTTATCTGTAGTTTTGTACTTGATTTCTTCCAAAAACCTTTCTGGTTTCCTCTCAAAAAAGTATCCATTTTCTTTAATCTATAATAATAATTTTTATACCATTTTTGGCTCTCTTTATACCCCTGGAAAATTTCAGGTAGCAAGGTAGAAATATGATTAGCTTTTTATCTTCTTATCCTCTTGGTGTTGGAAGCTACCAAATCTTGCTTTTTAGAAATGGCTCTTTCCCACCCATTGAAACAATTCTAGGATGCAAATCTTGAATTTTTTTTTTTTAAATTCCATCATTGCTCATGAGTCACCACATATCTCTGCATGGCTAAAACATAGGTGCAAAGATTATTAAATAATATATTCTCAAGATCAAAGTAAAAGAAGGAAAAGGCACAAAATAAGTGAAATGGGGAAAGGAAAAGAAATGTATTACTGAGCACTAGACATTTCCCCATTTCATTTAGAAAATTTTTCTGTAGTTCTGCTATTACATTTTTACATTTGTAACTAAGAGAAAAAAAAAGAACTCAATACTTGTGACTATTTTCCGGAAAGGAAAAGTTTCTCTCTCTCTCTCTCTGGGGGGCTCTCTCTCTCTCTCTCTGTCATTATCATCTATCTATCTATCTATCATCTATCTATCTATCTATCTATCTATCTATCTATCTATCTATCTATCTATCTATCTATCTATCTATCTATCTATCTATCTATCTATCTATCTATCTATCTATCTATCTATCTATCTATCTATCTATCTATCTATCTATCTATCTATCTATCTATCTATCTATCTATCTATCTATCTATCTATCTATCTATCTATCTATCTATCTATCTATCTATCTATCTATCTATCTATCTATCTATCTATCTATCTATCTATCTATCTATCTATCTATCTATCTATCTATCTATCTATCTATCTATCTATCTATCTATCTATCTATCTATCTATCTATCTATCTATCTATCTATCTATCTATCTATCTATCTATCTATCTATCTATCTATCTATCTATCTATCTATCTATCTATCTATCTATCTATCTATCTATCTATCTATCTATCTATCTATCTATCTATCTATCTATCTATCTATCTATCTATCTATCTATCTATCTATCTATCTATCTATCTATCTATCTATCTATCTATCTATCTATCTATCTATCTATCTATCTATCTATCTATCTATCTATCTATCTTTTGCTAAGAATTATGTAGTACTATGACATGCATTGCTTAAAAATTTGATACATACAAAATGTATTGAAAAAATTGTAATTATAAAACTTTTTGGAGTGTATTCAACTGTAATTTTGTAGAACAGAATACTGATATTTTGATTTAAGACTCTTTAATGGATTTGTGCAAAATTTAAGTAGAGATTGCAAGAAGAACACTGAATAGTTTTCTGTTGAATGACTAAATTTATAAAATAAGATAAGTTGAAGGCGGGTTTGGTATTTGAGGGTAAAACAAAAACGCTTATCTAGTACACATTTCAAGTTGTAGAATGCCTAAAATATTCTCAGGAATGATGATAACTAATATTATCTATTAAGATGCCCCCTTCTCCACATGGCATTGCTTTCTTGACACTTCTTACAAAATCTTAAGTGAAAGTCACCAATCCACAGCCTCTTGCAGTGTTATGCGAATTTAGAAGTGACAGGGCAGTAAAGGCAAATGCAATCATCACAATACATGCTTCCACTGGGACCTGCACGGGACAGAGAGATTATCTGGAAAGAGGAATAAGGTTTTGAGTCCCAGAAGACAGGCAGCAACATAGCATCTCGAGGCCATGCCCAATCATGAGAAACATGTGGCAGGCAGGCTATTGAACATAGCAGCCACACACAGCTTTTTATAAGCACCAAGTGATTCTTGAAAGGAGAAGAGGCAGACTCTAGAGTTTACAAGAGACAAGAATG